>PVKS010033492.1:0-12988 GCA_004027875.1 Aplodontia rufa
TTTGGGGTTTCCTGTCCTTGGCTGTGTTTTGGGGTTTCCTGTCCTTGGCTGTGTGTTCGGGGCTGCCTGTCCTTGGCTTCTCCTTGCTGACAAGGACTTTATTTTACTTAAGTCCCCCAGGGCTATGCCTAGGATCGTGCTGGGCACATAGTAGGTGCTCGGGAAGCACTCATTGACTGAATGGATGGAGGAGGCTGCTGTGGTCACCCAAGGGCTGCCTGCTGTGGGGGTTGAGGCTGCTTTAGGGTCAGAGCTGATGGGGTGGTGAGCCTGAGCCCTCTTGGGAAAATGGCCAAATAGCTCCGGTCTTGGCCAGCATCGGAGGGGCCCTGGGCACCCTTGGCCTCCGCCTGGCTGCTGTGGGGGCTCTCTGCACAGCGTGCCCTTTGCTGTCTCAGAGGAGGGAAATGAGGCTCGGAACATTCTGGAACCACCCCGGCACTGACCCCACACCATGTGCACCTGGGCTGGCTGCCTTGTGCTGGTCGCTGGTGGATTGAAGGACTGCCCGGTGTTGTGGCCTGTCCCCATCAGCTCTCACCCAGTGGGGCTGGGGTCACGGGGACAACATGGGAGTCTGACAGGGATGGGGCACCATGACTGGGGCAGGAAGGTGAGGTGGAGGTGAGGAGGACCTGGCTCTGATGCTAGGTGACCAGGGTTGGCTGCAGGGACTCTGCCCCCTTGGCTCATGGTGGGCAGGCGGCTGGTGCAGCAGGAGGAAGGCCTGCATCTCTGGGCCCTGTAGAGAAGTTGCTGACCCCTTTAGGCTTGCGGCTGGGTCTCTGCTGCGGAGTGCCCTCTGGGGAGCAGCCCTGCCTGGGTCACATGCCGTTGGCATTTTTGTGAGATGCCAGAAATGTGTTTGGGGTGCTTGGGACCAGATGGGCTTCATTGCACTTGGCAAGTCATCTTGTCACACCACTAAGTAGCAGTGAGTCCGCGTGGCCTGGGGCGTGCGTTATGGTGGTGTGCGCTCCGGCCAGTAGCAGTGGCCAGGGGAGGGGTCTGCAGGCTGGATGACGGAAGCGGGGACACTGAAAGGGCAGAGGGTGGAGGGGACGGGCGCACCGTGGCGGAGCACTGGCTAAGCCTGTGATTCCTGGAAGGTGCGCCCACCCCACCCCAGCGACGGGCTGTGGCGCAGCCTGAGCATGCACGTGGGCTGGGGGCTGTGGCGCTGTGCTGGGCGCCATGCTGGCTTTGGGGGCTGCTACAGTAAAATCCCGCAAGTCCGTGGAGTAGTAACGTGACCTCCCGCTGGGGCGAGCCAGAGGTGCAAGGCCTGTCGGGGGCCTTCAGGGGCTGCGGAGGGCCCTTCCTGGCCTCCCCTGGCTTCTGCGGCGCCTGTGTTCTTGGTGTCCCTTGTCTTGTGGCTGCATCTTTCCAGCCTCTGCTTCTGATGCCACCTGGTCACCTTCCCTGTGCGTCTTGGTCCTGTTAGAGGACACCAGGTATGTTGGATTTGGGGCCCACCGTCCTCCAGCGTGGGCTCAGCTTAGTCACCTCTGCAAACATGTTTCCAGACAGGGTGGAAGTGACCCTGGGGACATGAGTCACACAGGGCTTTTGCCGGCTGGCAGCATCTCTCCCGGCATGGCTTTGGTGGCCGTGTGTGCAGCGGGCTGAGGGAGGAGTCCGGGGCAGGGGTGGCCATCTTGACCTTGGCCCTTTTAGCTGCCCATCTGAGCCTCAGTTTCCACCTCTGTAAAATGGGCCCATGTCTCCCTCCACCGCATGGATGTAGTGCTGGTTCCTGATTCTGAGTGGGTCCCAGCTTTGCCTGCTGGCTGCACACACTTCTGCACTTTGGTGGCTGCATCCGTAGGCCTGGGACAGTGACAGTCCCTCCCTCGCTGGCCCATGGTGAGGACGGGAGAAGAGAGCGCTGTGTCCTCCCAGGACTCTGTAGTGACCGACCTCTACCAGTGCAGGCACTGGTCTCAGTCACCCGGAGATGGGCAGGGGGCTTGTGAATGCTGCTCCTTCCTGAGGGAACTGTCTGCACCGTGGGCCCTGTGGGTGTCATTGGTGGCCAGCAGCACAGCGAACCTGGTCACTGCTAGTGTCCCCAGCCACTCTGGAGCCAGGACTGGGCCTCAGTGCGCGGTGGGCCTCCTCACAGCAGCATCCTGGAGCCTTCTCTGAGTGGGCCAGTGTGACTCCAGGTGGCCAAAGCCTACTGAGGGCCTGCCCTCCCCTGCGCTGCCCGTGGGGTGGAGAGGGAGGACTCTGTCACTTCACAGGGCCAAGCCACACCGGCGGCAGGGAATTGCGAACCTGCTGGCTTTCCACGTCCCTGGACTGGGCCTCCCTGTCAGACGGCAGTGACCCCTGAACAAGCAGCACTGTGTTCTCGGGGAGCTGCCCTGGAGATGGCCCCACCATGGGTCCCATGTGACCTGCACCACAGCCCCTCGGCTTGGTTTCCCTGGCTGGGGGGCACACCTGTTAGCCCGGGCCCTTCTCTTGGTCTGGGGAGGACAACTTGGGCCTCTCCAGACTGTTGCCCTGGCACTCCTTCACCTGGCACAGGCAGTGAGTAACCAAGAAAGGGACTTTTGATCTCAGGAGGCCCTGCTGCTGCCAGGGGCCCCCAGACGTCCCCATCTGGCTGCAGCCCAAGCCTGCTTCTCAAAGGGCGGTTTCTCCGAGAGGGCCGTTGGGAAACACCTTTGAAAAATGGCTGTGCCGGGGCTGGAGGGGTAGACCCAGCCCGGGCTCCTCTTTGGCTCCCAGCCTGGGTCCCAGGACGCAGGGCCATATGGCAGGTTCAGACCTCGAGCCAGGGGCTGCCATTCCTGCATGGTGGCCCCAAGAGGCCCCGATGCCTGGCGTCTGCACCCTGTCTCTGCCTGCCCTGCATGAGCCTTCCCCGTGCTCGGGGTCAGGTGGGGGTGGACTTGCACACCCATCAAGCTGGAAACTTGCACAGGTGGCAGGACTTCACGTACCAGCTGGGGAGACCCAGTCACCACTGCCCCCTTTGGTGTAGTGACTTTCCACTGGCCACTGATCTGGCTCTCAGAGTCTGGACGGAGCCTTAATTTATTTTTCTCCTGCTCCGCCATGCTGATGATCTCTGTTAAGACCGTTGCGAACATTTCCTTGCGAGCTCGTCGTAAGGAAACGCTTGTGCGTTAAGTATTTTCCCACAGCTGGGAGACAATGTGCCCTCCCTTGCCAAGTACCACATTTGCATCCTTGGCGTCCCTGGTGCTGGAAGGTGAGCCCAGCCAGGCCAGTGCTGCCAGCGCTGTCCATCGATGACATTCAGGATGTGTTTGATTAATATTGGCCGTGGAGGGGGCCCGCGCTGAGCTGGGCCAAGCTCCCGCTGCGGAGGGGCTCTGGCGGCTGGTGGCGGCTGCGAGACTGTGCATGGGCTTCAGGCAGGTGGCCTGAGTGACAGTGCCGGACTTGGCGGCGGCTGTGTGAACTTGCGGCTGAGGCCTGCTCTCGGTGCTGAGCCACTTGCTTCGCCCAGCCTGGCCAGGCCAGTGTGGCCTTCGCATTTCCAGTTTGTCCAGATCCATGGAGCAAACCCAACTGTCCAGGTCCTGGCGTCCCGCTGGGAAAGTGCCCCAGGGCGATTCCCGGAGCCCGTGGTTGAGCCTCCTGTCCTCTACAGGCTGCTGGCTCCTGGGGCCCTGTCCCCGCCCCTTGAGTGGCTGGGGCAGGGAGTGGCAGCCGTGTCTGGGTACGTGGGGGCTCTCAGGACCTCAGCTTCAGGGGGCCGTGGGGCAGGAAGAGGGGAGCTTGTCCATACAGAGAGGCTGGGGAGGGACGCTGGCTTATCAGGAGTTGGGGTCTTTGCAGCAGAAAGGGCCTGAGGAGACCTGGGTGTGGGACCCTAGTGTTTCAGTGGCCGAGCCCCAGCATGGCAGGGTGGCTTGGCCATGCTGGTAGGAGGGGACCTGGTGGCTCCTACACCCAGAGCTGCCCCCAGGGCATGTCAGGTCCCTTCACGGTGCACCCCAGGGCCCTGGCATCCAGGTGCGTGTGCTGGGTGCTCCTGGAGCCGCTAGATTTGCTGAGCGCCATGTCTGTCGGGTGCTGTGGTGAGTGGGCAGGCACATCCCAGCTGGCCAGGCTGTCCCCTACTCCACCTCTCAGCTCTATCCCCGTGGGACAGGAGGACCTGCGGCCCCATGCTGCTCTGCCCCTCAAGCTGTAGAGGAGTTGCCCATCTTCCCGAGATGCCTGCAGGGCTGGGCAGCCCCTGGCGACGTATCCGCTTCTCCACCCTGCCCTGGCTGCGCCACCGCTGAGGGCTGTCCCACTGTGGAGCCGGCCACCCACCACTTGCTGCTATGGGCCCCAGGCCCCCAAAGCAGCCCTGCCCACCACCCAGATGCCTTGGGGCTGTGGCTCCTGCCCCTCAGTGTCCTGCCGGCATCTCCTGGCCTCGGGATGTTTTCTCACGTGCTGAATGGGGGTGCTGTCCCCCAGGACTTGGGTCTTGTAGATGTGCTGGAGGTGGGTGCTGTAGCTGAATGTGGTTTGATCTACCCAGCCCACGTTGGGGTTCAGGCCTCATGTGGTGTATGAAGAGGCTGAGGATTGGATGAGGTCACTAGGCAGGCAGAGGCGGACCCAAACTCCCTGTCCGTTGCCAGGTGACACCTGCCCCCTGTAGCACTCCACCAGCAAGAGGACACCGCCAGATGAGGCCCCTTGCCCTTCCACCAGAGCTGTGAGCCGAGATCAACCTCTTTCCTTATAACTCACCCAGCCTGTGGTATTATGTGATCAGCAAACATGAGATGGATGGACACAAAGTGATTCTGAGATGAGATCATCCTGTGTGATCCTTGTGGGGCTAAAATCCACTGACAAACGCCCTGTGAGAGTCCCAAGAGAAGACCACGTGAAGACAGAGGCAGAGGCTCCGCGATGTGGCCACAAGCCAGGGAACATTGGAGGCTGCCAGAAGATTGGAGGAGGTGGGAGGGTCCTCCCTTCCTCCCTGAGAGCCTTGGGAGGGCCCATGGCCCTGCCCACAGCTTCCTCTCAGTCTTCTCCAGAACTGAGAGAATTCATCGCTGTTTAGGACATCCGGTTTGGGTTCATTTGTTAACAGCTCCAGGAGTCTTGATCACATTCTTTCAGGTCTCAATTGAGACCCACTTCCTAAGACAGGAGCCCCTGGTACCCATCCAGGCACCTGCTCCTGCCTTTTGGGCAGGCCTCCGAATCCACTATTATGCATTGAGCAGTCATGTATCGATCAATGTGTGATCATTGATCACTTACTAGTTATCAATCAATTACACATTCATGGATCACTTATGGAGGATGGAGCTGATACTTTAAACCACAGAGCCTTGTGCTTGACTGTCCCTGGGCCCTGCTGATGGTTAGCTGTAATAATTTGTAGTAATAAATGAATGTGTGTGAACAGTTGTGTCCTTGTCCATCCTACCCAGCCATCCATCCACCCAGCCATCCCTCCACCCAGCCAGCCACCCACCCAGCCATCCATCCACCTAGCTGTCTACCCATCCATCCACCTGTCCACCCAGCCAGCCATCCACCCATCCACCTATCCATCCTCCATTCATCCATACCACCCACTCACCCATCCTGTATTCATCATCCTCCCACCCAAACTCCCTCCTCCTCCCTCCGTGCAGTCTGTGGCAGCGTCCTTTAGGTCCTGGGAGTCGGCACCCCAGCAGATCCTGGGAAGTCCTGCATGGAGTGATGCACAATCATCACACAGGTGATGATTGCGGAGACAGGTGCAAAGGTCCTGGAGTGTCAGCTGCGCCTCACTGCTGGGTGGCTTCCTAGGAAGGAGGGCACCACTAGGCTGAGCTGAACCAGAGAGTCAAGAAAGCGAGAAGGCCAGTGGGCGGGGCACAGTGGCAAAGCCTGTGAAGGGGAAGGTCTTGGTGAGGTGGGGGTCACAAGGGTGCTGTGGAGCAGTTCCGAGGCCCTCACGCTGGGGTCAGTGGATCGCTTGGGGCGTGGGCTCAACATGCACCCCTAGTTCTGTTCTGCAGTGTTGCCTTCTTAAAAGGTTGTGGAGAAAAGGACCTGAAGGTCACGATGGCACGTGGCCGGCTTCCGATGCCCAGGCAGGCTGCTTTGGCCGAGTCAGCTGAGGCGGCACGTGGGCGGCAACCGAGGCAGGCTGAGGGCAGAGCCCGCTCCGTGCGGTCCTGCGGGCAGGCTCCCGGGTCGGCAGCCACAGCGGCACAGCGTGTGAGGACCTTGGAACATTCCTCAGCTTTATTGAATGCAGAAAGAGTCACTTCTGGAATTAGCATATAAATTGGCACAAGTCAGCAGCTCTTCCAGCGCACCCTCGTGTCAGGGCGGGATGCCGCAGATGGCTGGGTGACCGTCCCTGCGCCTGCCTTCCTTCCGGAGGGCAAAGACACACTTTAGAACCCCAGACCTCTTCTCCAGACCTCCTGCTTGGGAGAGAAGGTGTCCCTTTGGCCAGGCAGGGGCCAGAGGGATGGAAGCTTCCCAGCCCGTGGCTCCCATGGGCAAAGTTCCTCGTGGGGTGCCCTGGACCCACCTGCAGCTCAAGGTCATGGGAGTGTCCGCTGGCCTGGTCGTCACGTCTGGTCTGGTCAGGGGCAGATGTGTTACACTCTTTATATCCCTCTTAGCTCTAGGTCTTCAGGTGGGGGTGGCCCGTTGATCATTAACCGCTTGCTACGTATGTGTGGCATTCCAAATCCTGGCCCTCGATAGCTCCGTCCAGTGTGCTGATTCTGCCTACCCAGTGGGCCGTGCCTGGGTGGCCAGCCTTCCCCCTGATGCCTGTAGCAGTTATACATGGATGCTTAAATGTCCTTTTTGGGCGTCCAGGCTCTCCCTGAGCCCTGTACTCCAGCTGTCTTCCCAAGCCTTGGGCATCCATCCCGAGGAGGCACCAAGGCACCCACTCTCTCCCCCTCCCCCGCTTCTGCATGGTTCCCTCAGTGGTGAAATAGGGATGCTCTGTGTCCTGGACAGCCCAGGGGCCGGTGTCCTCATGACTGGGTCCCTGGCCAGCCAGGGACCCTGCTGTGTCTTCCTTGCTTTCTAGGACAGATGCTTGGTGAAGTGCAGCTTTTGGAGGGGTTGATAATCTTCCAAAGTGGTGCACTGGATGCCAGAGCCAGGCACGGGGTGGGGAGGGAGCGCGCTTGCGCCCTGGGGGAAGCAGCTTCCTTTGTTTTGGGCTGGAGTCTTGCAAGCTCCCGGGGTGCAGGTGGTCCCCCTGCCTCAGCCTCCTGAGTGCCTCCTGGCGCTCCTTGCATGCTGCATCTCGCCCAGCTTCTGGAAAGGTTTCCTTTTGCAGAATGGAAAGGCAGTCGTGAGGTTTCAGAAGGCACAGAAGGCACTGCATGAGCAGAGTGCAGCCACCCCCGAGCTCCGCTCCTGCCCCAGGCCGCTGCTGCCCCGGGCCACTCCTGCCCCAGGCCTTGCCCTCCTCCTCTCCTGGGGTCTGCGGCTCCCAGTGTCCTTGCTCATCCTTGGGCCTAGGACCTTCTGAGTCTCTTCAGGACAAAATCTGCAAGATCCCCTTCCTGGCTCAACCCCCAACGGCCCCACAGCCTCGTCCCCCTCTCCCTAGGCTCCCGTGGCCAAGCACCTGCCGCTGCCTGGATGTGGCCTCACCTGCAAGCGGCCTCGCTGTCCCCTGTGTGAGTACACATGCAGTGGCTTCTGTCCCTCTTGTCCCCAGGCTGGCCCAGAGACATGCCCAGCCCGGGTGCCCCCTTCTTAGGAAGTGCGGGTTGAAGTCCAGCCCTGCCACCTCTCCCTGGGGACCTGGGGCAGGTCTGGCCCCCACTCTGCACTTGGGGGCTGTGCCCCTGCTCCTGGTGATGCCGAGCCCCCACTGTGGGGCCTTCCATGTTGATTCATGATCTCCATTTTCTGGGGGACCCACGGGAAGGGGGCTCTCCATCCAGAGTCCTGGGTTCAGGGCGAACGGACCCAAAAGGTGCCTCACCTTAGTCTGCTGGGTGGGCGAGGAGAGTGCTGAAGCTGAAAGGCCCTGATGCAGGGTGCCACTGGGTGAGCATTGCCCCCCGGGCCTGAGCAGGCGCACGCCAAGGATGCTGGGGAGCCGGGGCTGCTGCCCTTGCAGGGCTGAGGTTGGCAGCAGCCAGCGTTCCACCGGCTTGCAGCCCTGACTGAGGAGATGGGAGCATCTGCCCACCCCCATTGAGCCCTCGCCAGGGGGCCGTGTGGACATGTTGAGCTGCCCCCGAGCCCCTGTTGATGCCTGTCACATTGGTAATGATCCCCAGGGTCCCGTTTGGGCACCATCCTCCCGCTGGGCTCCTGTGAGCCTTGTGGACAGCCCCACTTCATGAGTGAGCGGACTGCGGCCCGGGAAGGTGAGCCGCTCAGGGTCGGCAGTGAGTGGGGGTGGCGTCCGTGACTACAGCCACGTCCTCGCGTCCTCCCCACGTGGGGGACATTCGAGGGTACTTGTGGGCAAGCACCGTGGCAGGCAGGGTGGGGGTCCCTGCAGGGCCCTGACCTTCCCAGGACCCCTTGCCAGTGGCCAGCAGCTGGGGTCTGGGAGGAATTCTGCAGAGAGTGAGCTTTTTCCCCTTCAAGGAATTAGAGGTGCACACATTCCTGCAAGCCAGGGCTGTGTCAAGGGGAGGGGACAGGGGAGGGGTCTGGGGAGGGGCCAGGCCCTTGGCTGGCCGGCCGCCAGCACCGGGCACATGACAGCCCTGAAAGCTGCTGGCACCAACTCTGGCCAGGCATTTGCAGTGGACGGTGGTGCTGGGGGTTTGGCCTTTCACCAGCTTGGCACCTCTGCCGTGTGACGGCTGCCTCCCCCGCGGGAGGGCCAGGCGGCATCTCAGTGTTTTTTTTTTAAAGAGAGAGGGACAGTGGGAACAGAGAAGCAGTTTTTGTTTAGTTTTTCATGTGACTTGCATTCCTCCGACGCTTCCTTGGTCCGTGGTGCTGGGGTTTGAACCCGCGTCCTCCCGCATGCCAGGCGAGCACTGTCACCGCCAAGCCACCACTCCAGCCCCCTCAGTGCCTTTTAATAGGTGCTTTACAGCTTGCACAGCTCCGTCCCCCGGTCCCTCCCTGAGGCGCTGTTACTCCCAGTGGCTTTGGGAGGTGGTTTGTCCTCCCCAGGCCCCACAGGCTCCGCTGCAGCTCTATGAGCTGGGCCCAGCCCCGGCTGACTCGGGCTTCCAGGGCCAGGCTGGCTGCCCAGTGAGTTTCATTCCTTCAGTGATGAGGGACTGGGGCCCCACAAACACCAGGAGGCCTGTGAGTGCCCTGTGGCTGCTGTAGCAGGCGACATAAACTTGGTGGCTTGAAACAACAGAAGCTGATTCTCTCCGAGAGCCAGGGACTGCAGGCCCATGCTCCCTTGGGAGGCTCCAGGGAGCCTCTGGGTGCCCCTGGCTCATGGCCGCATCCCTCCGGTCTATCTTGCTCTGTATCTGCCCCCTTATTGTGAGGACGCGTGTTGCTGGATTCTGGGTTCCCCAGGACGATCTCCTCCCCAGATCCCTTACTTAATTACCACCATGAAGACCCCGTTTCCAAGTGCTGCCCCAACCTGGTTCTGGGGGCTGGGCTTGGTGCACCCTTGTGGGGTCCACAGTCCAGCCCCCTGCAGGAGATTTCACACATTCCTGATTTCCCTGGCGTTGCTGTCTGGCGTTTCTCCACCCCTGCCCTGCCTGGCAGCCCTGATGAGGTCCGCCAGTCCATTCCACAGGCCGGCGAGCCGGCGGCTGTGGGGGTTACAGCCAGTCCTGGGAGCCGCGGGGCAGCGCCCTTGTCACCCGAGCTGCCTAGGGCGTCCTCTGCTCAGTGCGCTGTTCACTGTGGCTCCCGCTGGGCGTGTCCCAAGCAGCCTGGCCTTGGAGGTCAAGCGGAGGACTGCCAGCTGTTTCGGGTCCTGGATAGCAGCTCTGCCTCCCAGGCGGCTGGCGCTTGCTTTGTTCTGTGTCCCCATGTTTTGTGCCCCTAGCTTATGCTCAGCCTTGAGCTTGGCACTGAGGCAGGGAGAGAGGAGGGGACTCTGCCTCCGACCCTCTGTGGCCCGGGGGTCACCAGGCTCTGGTCGATGCACGGCTGCCCGAGTGGTGGGGCTGTCGGGGTGGGCATGTGGCATACAGGGTGCACGTAGGAGCTGGGGACAGGGTGCATCTTACCGGTACATTGTAAGCCGGCATGGCTCAGGATGAGTTGCTGCCAGTGCCCAGACACCTCTTCCCCTCAGTGCAACCCTTCCCTAAGTAGATGGAAGATGAGTTGCTGCTCCACTGGCTGCAGTGTGGCCTGGGCACAGCCTCCCTCCTCACAAGGCCTCAGGTCACGGTAGCACGGGAAGGGATCTTGGAGGGGCAGGACAACTACCTTCAGGGACTCGGGGTGGCAAGACTGGAGAAGGGCCTGGGCTTCAGAGGAGGCTGCTGTATGTCAGAGATGTCCAGGCAGTGGTGGCCCAGTTGACAGACACATTGCCCAGAACTGTATCAGCTAGCTTTTGCTGTGTAACAAATAGCCCAAAGCTTTTCAGCTTAAAACAACAAGGATTCATTATATCTCCTGGTTTGTGCATTGGCTGGCTAACCCTCTGATCCAAGCTGGCTGGGGCTGGCCGGCCAGGGATGGCCTCTTTCCCATATCAGGGCTAGTAGATCTTCTCTTATCCCAGGAGATTAGCCTGAGCTTGTCCACATGGTAGTGGAGCGTTCTAGCTGCAATATAGCAGCCTAACTGCACAAAAGATTTTCAGACCTCTGCTTGCATCCTGCTTGCTTTTGTCCCTTTGGACAAAATGTCATGAGACTCCTTGGAATATGAATGTGATGGCTGGAGCTCTTGCAGCTGTTTTAGACTACGAGGACTAGAGCCACATTTTAGGGCTAATGAATCAGTAATTTAGAAGGAAACTAGGATCCTGTTGACTTCTTGGGGCCTTAGATTGTCTATCTCTGGAATTTTTTTTCTCTTTAACACAATGGGAAAGTTACATGGGGTCAGGTATTATCCTAATTGATCCATTTGGCAAAGGCTCCTCTCTCTCTCAGATCATGAGAATTTGGATGTCACCTCACACCCTCTGCTAGGATAGGGGTGAGGTTGCATCAAGTAAAGAACACTTAAGAGGCTGGAAGAACTCACCAGGAGGTTCTGGGGCAGCCAGTCTGAGGGCATCTCTGGGGTTGAGGTGCTAGGGCCAAAGCTTGGGCAGACTGGCTTTGGGGGCCTGAGATCCAGAGGGTAGTGGCTGGCCACACTGTTGGAGGCACAGGGACATGTTCTATGGATTAGGAGGCCGAGGGGCCAGGGCCGTTCTGCAAATGGAACGTGGCAGTGGAGCAGGTTCAACCCCAGCAAGACCTGAGCCCCCAAGACCTGGGAGTGGGCCACGGGGCACCAAGGTGGCTGGGCGAGAGCCACCAGCCCACTCCCTCACCGTCCTCGCATCCTTGTGCCTGGCACCAGCTGGGGTGCTGGGGACACCGTGTGGCTGGGACAGGCTGCACTTGGTGCTGAGTTCCCGTTCTCTGGGCTCAGAGGCTTGCCCGCCAGAAAAGCCACCAGCGAACACCTCGTCCCTTGGGGCTGTGACCGCAGCCCGGAGAGGGGTGGGGAGAGTTAGGGTCTCCTCTGGGCAGCTTCCATCGAGGGCCCTCGGCACTCTAGGCTCAGTTTCCCATCTGTAGGATGGGACATGGACCTGCTCCTGGGGCTGGTGTGGATGTGGGGGCCCTTCTGTGGGTTGGTGCCCTGCAGGGACCCAGGCCTGGTCTGGGCTTGGCTCCCAGCTGGAGTGAGAGCTGGGTAATCCTTGTCCTTTGCCCAGGTCCCACCATCTCCTGGCTGGCTGGCAGGGCTGAGCGAGGCTGAGTCAACAGGCGGGGCGCACAGGTCACTGCGGTGGCCATGAGAGCGGCTCAGAGTCCAGCACGCTTGCTCAGGCCCCAGTCAGGTGGTCGCTTGCTCCTGTCCACTAGGTCCCCGGTATGCTGAGGGTGGGGTGGCAGGATGGGCCAGAAGCCCCAGAGCAGCACGGTGGCTGCTGCCCTCTGCGCAGGGGGATTGGGCCTTCTGGAGTCACCTCCTGTTGCTGAGACCTGGCCCCCCACTGGGCACTGTGCCCATGGCCTGGGGGCAGCTTGGGCAGTTGGCACCGCGAAGGGGAAGGGGCATCTCCCTGCTGCCCTGTGTGTTCCTCAGGCTGCCACAGCCGGTGGCCTCAGACACAGTCAGCACTGTCTCCTGTCCTGGGGCTGGAAGTCCGGGGCCCAGGTGCCACAGGCCGGCTCCTCTCTGTGTTTGATGGCCTTCGCCTGCCTGGACATAGCTAGAAGGGTAAGGGCCACCCTAATCACCGTAGCCAGCCTACATCAAGGCCCTGTCTCCAAACGCGGCCTCAGGTCTTCAATGTATGGATTTGGGGGGAACACAAGCCAGCAAGACCTGTCCCTGGGAGGAAGGGACCCTGGTCATGAGCCGTGGGCTCATGTGCTCCTGGGGTGGCTGGCAGGACAGCAGGAATTGTTTCACCAGGGAGCCTGGCCACAGGATGGGGAAGCAATTCTGGGATGTGGGTGGCTCCTGTTGGCCATTTCAGAACCCCGCGGAGGCCAGGAGACCTCCATTGTTCTGAGTCCTGGGTGTGGCCTGCTCCATGTCAGTCAGAGGAGGTGGCCGTTCAGCCCCTCCCTGATCAGGACGCCCACTTCTGTAGCTTGCATTGAGTCCCCCAAAGGCACATGTGTTGGAGGCCTGGTCCCGGGGTGGTGCTGTTGGGAAGTGGGCTGGGGGATCTTCTGAGCACTGGGGGTGCTCTCAAAGGGGACCCTGTTCCTCTCCTGGCCAGGAGGTGGGCAGCTTTGCTGTGTCTCGTGCCCTGGGCCACAACATGCAGCCTCAGTTCGGGCCCAAGGTGCAGGAACAGGTGCAGGAACCTCCGACACTGAGCCAGATGCCCCTCTCCATAGGTGGGCCGTCTCAGGTGCCCCTCTGTATAGGTGGA
>PVKS010033493.1:6450-21761 GCA_004027875.1 Aplodontia rufa
TTTTTTTTTTTTTTTGAGAGAGAGAATGAGAGAGAGAATGAGAGAAAGAATGAGAGAGACAAAGAGAAATAAATGAAATAAATTAAATTTTATTTACTTTTTCATCTTGCCATTGTTTCTTTAACACTTAGTTGTGTATATGGTGCTGGAGTTTGAACCGGGTCCTAGAACATGCCAGGCAATTGCTCCAACTGCTGAGCCTTTGCTCCAGCTATTTCTCAGGAGGGGGGAAAAAAAACATGAGTTAATGATATGGTCTTTCCCATACTCTTATTCAAGGTAAATCACTCAAAATATTTGTTAAACTTAGTTTAATTGCCATAAAACCATCTGTGGACTCTGTTGCTCAGCATAGACTATAAACAGGTACACATATACAGGTGCACTTTAAGGGGTGCCATGTACACATTATAGTATCCATCTCAGTTTCATTGAAATCACTGAAATAGAACATTCCTTTAAAATTTACAGTAAATAAACAGAATCCAAATTTTGCTTCTTGAGACCTGTGTGGCTCAGTCATTGGACTTAGCTTGCAAATTATATTTTTATTAAGAAATTGAGTTATTGTAAATCATAAATGCATATAAAGTAACAATATGATATGCATATATTCTTTTTTAATCAAAAATATATACATAGATTCTGAAAATTAGATTTACCCCCAAGAACCCCCCCAATTATCCACCCTTATCCCTCCCTTCCACTTCCCAAAACATCTCTAACCAATTATATTTAAAATGAAATAATCATGTTAAAACTCCAATAGGATTGCTGTGAGGATTTAATTTTGTCATATGGTTGGAACTCTATAATTCTTAGCATTTATTTTTATTTAGAAGGTCAATAATGGAAAAAGCATTTATATGAATGTGTAATAATGGAGGAATCATTGAAATAATTGTAAAATAAGATAAAGTTTGAGGACTTATTTTCATTGATAAACACTAATAAAGTATTTCAAATGTTTTCATGCCCTTTGTAGGGAAAAAAATTTGGAAAAAAATAAGGAATAAAAAAAGAGAAATCATTGCGTGTTTATAACCCTGAAGCTCTTTTGAGTTTGTGTGACCTCTCTATAAGACTATAGATACTATTCAACTATACACCATTGTTCCTTCCATTTGCATGAATAAGGAAGTGACAGCTGGGAAATCTGATAGAAGCCTGTCTCTTTGCAGCACTACATTAACTTGCTCTCTAATTAGCTTTCTTCTTGTGAATGTGAACATTCCCTTCCCCCTTTTTTCCCTTAAGTTCAGACTAACATTAACCTTCTTCTCATAAAAAAAGAATTTATTCTCATTAAGCTTAATTGTGTAGCTAATGTTTTCATTGAGGTGCCTATTGAGCTTCTTTCTGACATTTCTAGGATCACTTAAAGGTTCTCAGCTTGTCATGGACAAATGTCAGCCTATCAAAATGCCCCTTGCTTCTTTACAAAGTACTACCCTGGATTGATTCTTCTATCTCTTTCTGGTATTTTATTGATCCTGTTTACAGACATGCTTTGATCATATCTCAGGAAGATTGTTTCAAGGACCTCAGCTATACCAAACAACTTATTTGTCCTAAGGCCAATTTTGTAAACATAATTGCCATTGATATTCTAAAGTATCATTATTATATTTTAAGCCAATGTGAATAAATATACATTCAATACACTTTTGCAATGGAGGTTCATCCATGATTGCTAGCTTGCTTCTGCTGCTTTTTATTTATTTAATTTTTTGCTTTAATGATATTCATAGTGAGCAAGCTTTTGTACCCAGTCCCTGGGCTTATTTTTCTTGCCCCATTTCACTAATTTCCCACTAGTATAAACTCATTCAAAATGAGTCCATCTCCCTCTTCCTTCAGAGCACAGCTTTATTTTTACATTTTTAATTAACTAATGGTTAAATATGAAGGAAACAGCTGAGGAGGTAGTTTTAGCTACTGCTAATAAACCTTGACCTCTGCCACTGCGTTGTACTTCACTTACACCTACTGGTACAGGTTGAGGATGTTGGATGGGATCATCTTCAGCATCCATCTTCATGATTTAGACATAAGTAATTCATTGAGCAACTTAATTTCCTCCTTGGAAAAGTTCAAAGAAAGATTATATGAAGCACAGAAAGTAATCTTCACACTTCAATCACTCTGTCCTTTGCCATGTAACTTAAGACATAATCCAAAACTAGATTTATTACTGATTGGGAAGGCAAATCAAGAATGCTTCTGAACAAGAGTCAGATAGGGTTTCTTCAAAAGTCATCCCCAATTGCTTTTTACTTCTGACAGATTTATATGACTTTCTATATAATGGCAAACCATTATCTGTATTTACTTTATGAGTTAATCCAGTCTCCTGTTGTTATTTCCTCACATAAGGTATGGGTGCATTTAATGTAGGTTTTTAACAGAAAATACAATCTTCTTGTGGCCTGGCTTCTTATTCAAACAAGGTTCACCTTCACTATTCTTTAATCTTTTGTATGTAGGCACAAGTATGCTTAGGCTATTCTTACTCAATATGTAAGCGGTTGTGGACGCATACAAATGCTCAAGATTTTAGCATTTGGTAATGGTGAATTGTCCCAGTCCAGCCGGGTTCTGACCTGAGGGACGGACGGGCTGTGGATGAGAAAAACCACAGGCCGGAGACTCGAAAGGGTCCTTCTTTGTCCAAACTTTACTTTTCCTTTTTATGTATCCATACTTTACATCTCTCTTTCAAGACAACGCTCATTTGTACTGCTACGACAAAATGCCTAACATTAAGTAATCTCAAACAAGTCAAGGCAATGCTACAAGACTATTTCAGAACAAACAGAAAGCAATTTCTCACAGTTCTGAAGGCTGGGAAGTTCAGGAGCAAAGCATAGGCAGGTTCGGCTGCTAACAAGAGCTCATCTTCCAAAGGAGCAGGGACACCACGTCCAGCAGAAAAGTAGGAGAGCTCTCTCCCAAAGGAAGAGCCCTGGACTGCTGGCTGGAGCCTCTTCTTTAAGGGCCTTCATCCCGCCCCCTCCAGGCCTCTATACATTAGCTCGTTCATTGCCACACCTGGATTTCAGAGGCACACGTTTGATCAATAAGCCTCTACCTGAACCTTTTGAAGGATCTCGAATAATTGGCAGGTGTTACCAATGCGAAGCATCTGAAGCCCGTGTCCACACCCTGTTTTTCAAGCTTAACAACGCACAATCTAGCAGTCCCTCTGGAAGGAGCTGATGCAAACAGCAACAAGATCCAGGGCAGCTGATAAAGCAAAGGTCAGACCCCAACAGTGAATGATAAGTTATAGAAATATTCAATTATTTAGTTGCATAGATCAAAAATGTAGAATAGTCCTACCTGAATAGTGCCATAATATTCCATTCATATAAGTAAAATATGTACACCCTTGGATATTTGTTTTAGCAATTACATGATTATTCATATTTAAGATATTATGCTTATAAAACTAGATATTATCTTTGAGATCATATTTCATTGTATTTGAAATTTCCTTAAAATATAAGGAAACCAATACTAAGGAAATAAGTTGGGGCTACTTGGCTGGTTGATATTTTAGTTCACTGTATAACGCCATATTCGTATTTGAAAAAGCAGAACTCAAATTCCCCAAAAGTTCCAAAATATTTGTGTCTGTATTGCTGTTACTCCAATTAGCTATGTTAAATTTGGATCACACCATTCTTTTAAATTACAACGAAAACATTAAAATATAAGTTATTTCTTAGCCTAGATATAATAACTAAATGTCAAAGATTACTTTATAATATTGACATTAATGATTAAGTTATTCAAACTTAAACTCAACAATGATGATATTTTTGACTTCTTAGGCATTTATGATATGGGTTTCACTGTAATTATTCCTCAAATTTTAACTTATAACTTTATCCAAACTTGTAATTTAACACATGACCACATCAGTGGGATCATCCATTTAATATAATTTGTTCCTATTAGTCAATTTCTCCAAATGTGTTGAAATAGTTACACAATGATGCTTTTAACTCAATTTATAGAATGTGTACTGAAGGATAAATGTATTCAAAATAGTCATATCCTACTTAGGTTTTGATAATAAATTGCAAATATACCCAAGTGTTCAAAAAATTAAAAGGAGGGATGATAGCCAAATTCCCTGTTCTCAGGTCAGTCATATCTCTAATTCTTACTATAGTCCAGGGATATTTGGTATAAATTCAACATTTGTTTAAGAAGATCTGTAAGTCAAAAAGCTGAGGCATTGTTAGCCAACAATTTTCTATAACTGTTTAACAAAAATTCTACATATCAGAACAGGCATAATATAGTTGACAAAAGTCATGCCATTTTTTTTTTTTTTGGTGACTGTTAAAGGACCTAGACATGCTCATGTATTATTGGAATAGTATTATACATGTAAGAAAAATTTGTGTAATTATATACAACATTTTGTTAATAATAAAACTTATTTTCTTAGATTTGTTATCTGCAAATCTAGACTTATTGATTTGCTTGTTATAGGGCTCTGGGTCCTTCTGAGAAACTGAGGCAACACAAAGCCCTCCTTCACCTTGATTTTTACAATCATGCCAGAAAGATTTCAGACAAGTTCTTCAGAGGAACAGGGATGAGTTTCTTAGAAGGAATAGGAAAGGGGAAATGAGGCACTTTCAAAGAAGAGAGAGGGTCCTCTCCTGTCTCCCAGTTTTATTGGGAGTCCTAGGGAATTTTCCAGAGAATCTCACCCAGGTCTACCACTTGACTTTTGAATAACAGCAAGACATCAGACCTTCAAGTCCCTACAGCAACTAGATATTCTGGGTGACTTTGTCCCATGCTGATGGTTCTAATTTGTCTTTTAGCTTTTGTGGATAGTAAGTTCTGGGATCTGGTCTGTGTAAGGAATACAAAAGTTGCCTTTTCAGGATAACCTATGTTCTTTTTTTTTTTAATTGGTATTTTGGGGCCTGCATTTCTCCTGTAGCTTGCTGAGGACTGTGACATATCCTGTCAACTTTGGCCAGGAAGGGCTGCAGGTAAATTGCTTTTCAAAAGAGAAAGCATGGTGGGGTCAGCATGGTGGGCCCTTCATGTTTCCTCCACTCGTGGCTCTGTCCCCTATCATAGACTATTTAGTTATCAATTTTCTCTGCATTTTGAAAATGTGTGGTTATGCAGGTTATTTAATAAATGATTTAATATTGGTACGAAAATCTTAAAGTTCACTCTAAGTATCTATAAATTCCATTTCAGAAATTGCCTTGGTTTAATAATTTGTAGCATTATTATAGTCACAATATTAAACATGAAAAAAACATGTCTTATTACAACTTAATATATCCAAGTTTGATATTTTATAACCTGTAGAAGTAATATTTTCATATATTGGAAGTAATAAAAAATATGCTATAGGTTTAAATTATCAGAATTTAAATTGAAATCTTCTTTCAAATAAGATACTGTGTTCACGATGTACTTACACGGTAATAAAATTAGTGAAAAATCATAATTTAAAGGTAATATTACTCTGGTTTATCCAGAGACATCTGTTTACCAAAGATAAGACATGAACTATTTTAAAATAAGAAATTCCTTCATTCATACGTCGTAGTACAGAACCCCCATACCCCCACACACACATTCAAGGTTTCCATGTTGTAAAGCAGTAGTTTACCATGAGTTGCTCCATTTTAAGTACAAATGCCTGAGAAGCAGCACTCCATTCCCTGTTTGTACAATTAAAGAGCCATCATCAGCCCAGCACAACAACAAGGCACAAATTGGAGAGAAAAAAAAGAAAGCAAGCAAATTAGTGAGACCCTGTCTCAATATAAAAAATAAACTAAAGGGCTGGGAATGTGACTCAGTGGTAAATTGCCCCTGAGTTAAATCACTAATTCCCAGCACTCCACATACACACACACACATCCCAAAAAAAAGAAAAAGGAAAAAAACCCCAAAAAACAATTGGCTGTAAGGTTCAAAATAGCTTGGCAACTTACCACCTTCCTAAATCATCTTAGGGATTCCCTTGTTTATTCCACTTTAGTCGCACTGACTTTTATGCAATTGATTCACACATGAAACACACTTTTGCTTGACTATCTTTTTATCATTCATTTTTCTCTGAATTTCTGAGAGGTTTACTCTCTTCCTTCTCTGAAAAAAAGTGTTTGCTCATAAATTATCTCTTTGAGGTCACCCTGAAAAGTCCCTCATCAGCTTTCCACTACCAACTACAATCCTTTGGTGCCTTTTATTACACTGAAGAACTTGTTGGCTTTAATAGGCCATTGATTACTTATTTTTATAACAAATTTATTGCCTTTATCTGTCTGCCCACCACCTGGCTCCTTCGACACAATAGAGTTAAAGCTACATAAGTTTAGATCCAGTTATTCGATTCCCTCGAGAACAGTATCATCATTACAGAGTATGAATGAACTTTTAATTAGGGAGCAAATGGAAGAACACACATATTTCCCTACACCACCCACCCACCATGGGAAGAGCATTTTCTACCTCATCTCTGAATATTATTATCTGGAATAATATTATCTGGAATAATATTTCTTATGATTGTTCTTTATTTATTTTGACTTTTATTATTTTCATTTAAAGAGAGACATTGAAAGTGAGAAAGATAAATTACATTTAGATTTTCATCTGTTTTTTTGTTTCTCGGACGCATAGCTGTGCATGTGGTGCTGGAGTTTGAACCTGGGTCCTCATGAATGCTAGGCAAGGACTCTATTGCTAAGCCACAGCTCTAATACCTTACAATCGTTCCTAACTTGAATAATTAAGAGTAATAAATATTCTATTATTTTCATCACATTTATATTAAAAATGACTATATATCTTATTGTTTGTTTATAGGGACTAACTATTCTGGATTCTAGAGTTCTTTTGCTTTATATTTTTCATTAGCAGTATCAGTTTCACTAGTTTTTAAATTAAAAATAGTTGCTATGAATATTTTATCCACCAACTCTTTCATGTTGGAAAAGGAAATACAATTGGGTCTAAAATTTGAGGGTCACAACCTTTATGAAAAGAAACATGGGCTGGTAGCATTGCGGAGGCCTGAAGACAAACTGCTTCCCTTGGACACGAACTTGCTTGTTCAAGAGGTTTTCATCCTCATGAAATCCACAGAGTGTAGGTTTCAGTGTTCATTGCACTTTAAAGTCTCTTACTACACGGGTCATCCTTTCAGTCTTCGGATTTATATGTATTTTAGAAAACTTTCCTTTTTCTTTTATGTTTTTCTGTCTCACTGCTTTCTTCTCATGTCTTGAGAAATCATGGGTAAACATTTTGCTCTCCTTCATTTTACATATTTACCTCCTTCTTTAAGATGAATTTAATCTTTTGTCTTTCCTATGTTATGTCACATGTTTATATGTTGTGGTGTATTCCAGTTATATTCTATCCTGCCTAATCCTTTCAAGTGCATTAGTAATTTTAGCATGGCTATCTTTTCAAATATGCTTTACTTTTAGTTTACATTGCTCTAATTATTTTATTTTAATTATGATTTCTGCAAACTCATATTTTAAATTTCATGTATTTCATATTCTCTATTTACATTCATTATTTTGATATCTCTTTTTAAAGAGAGATGAGGATGATAGAGTGTGAGCTTAGCAAAAGCAAGGATCTGGGTTCAATCTGCAGCACCAAAGAAAAGAGGGATAGATAGAGATGATACAGATGGAGACAGAGACAGAGAGACAGAGATGGGGAAGGCAGGAAGAGAGGGAGGAAGGACACTATGGTCAATTATTAGTAAATACTATTTCTTGTTTCCTGAGCAGTTTCTTTACCACAATGTCATTTCCAGTCATGTGGGTATGTGTTGTGATCCAGTGGTTCTCTAGGTTGAGCAGTGTAGAGTCAAAGTTGGAACCTGGAAAATTAAACAGTGTTGGTCTCTGGCATCAGTTAAGGTTTGTGGACAATATTGCAATAACATCACTTTATTGATAAAGCACACTTCAGGAAAATCCTAGTCTGGACATGGTATGTATGTGTGTGTGTGTGTGTGTGTGTGTGTGTGTGTGTGTATCTGTTTATATATATAATGTTTATATTTATATGGATGTATATATTTTTTAAAGAGACAGAGGAAGAGAGAATCAATTTTATTTAGTTTTTCATGTTGCTCCAAAATTCTGTTGTGTTCGTAGTGCTGGAGTTTGAACCTGCATCCTCGCACATGTCAAGCAAGCACCATAACTGCTGAGCCACCGCTCCAGCACCAATCTGAGTATATTTATAAGCATTCTTTTACTTTTATTCATGTGTCCTCCCCTTTTGGATATTTACATTTGCTCCATCAGGAGATATGTGAATAAACAAGTGAGTGAAAATTTTAACAACATAATTTTAAATTTGAAATCATCTCCTAAATACATGAGAGAATTAGAGGGAAGAGAAAGAACACTGGTTTTGACTGAGAATTTAACCAAAAGAGATTTTTTCAAAGAGGAAGTGGTTGAGTTCTCACAGTTTTGGAATGGGCAGATATTTATAAGGTTAAAGAAAAAAAACTATGGACATTAAGGCCAAATTGTGTAAAGGTGTAAATGAATCTGTGCAAGTTATTATGCTTGGAACACTTAAACCATTGTATTTTCACATCTTCCCTTATTTCCTGTATTCTAGAGAACTAGACTTTAAATCAGACAAACTGCTGGGCGGCAGAATCCCTATGTGCTGCCCTTTCTGCCTCTCTGCAGGCTCCTCTGGCCAAGAAGCAGGGCTGTGGATAATTGATATAGCACATCATCATGATCCCCTTCTGAACCTTGCTTTGGCAATTCCTTAGCAATGATGCACTTTCCTGCAGGGAGAGCTTCCAGACTGTATTGGTATAGCAAGGGCAGCCACGGAAAGGCGGTTGGAATGTAAACTCTGGGTCACCTGGTTACACATTTCCTGCAGAATGTACTTGAACCCTTCCCTTTTTTCACTCCAAGGGTCTCAAACTACCATTCCTGTCTCTGAGACTGCCATATCCGTCCATCAGTGGCTGACTCTCCTGCTACAGCAAGCTCTGTGTAAGATAGCCTTTGTTCTCCCTTGGGGAGTCTTCACTTATTACACAGAGGGGAAACGGAGTAGAAATGCACAGCAAGACGAAAATCATGGATTTCAAATGATTGTTTGACATGGCATGGAAGGGATACCCCAAGTACAGGACATAAACAGTTCTGTTTTTAACGTGTTATCTACCTAATTCTGTTTTAAAGTTCTTTGATCTCATTGTGGCTTACTTTCTTAGGGTCTGTCATATATCTGTCATTTTCAAAGTTTTGTCTTCTAAATAAATAAATCATGCTCAGCAGTAAGCAAAGAAAGGTTTATGGAGCATGTGTGAGCTATCAAAACATGACTACAAAACATTTAAAAGCAAACCAAGAGATGGAGGTATTTAATACATTTAAAGTACTACTTAACATGCTTCTGTATATTCTAAAATTAATATGTTCATATTTGTGCAATACACACACTGGAAATATTTTATGTCTTATAAATTTTGTCTGATTATGACCTAGGTTTATTACTTAGAGCTTTGCCAAGAACAACCTTTCCTGTCAAATTGAAAGACAAAGTTATTTCCAGCTAAACTTAAAAATGGAGCTTTACCAATGATATTTCATATGTATAACATTTGAGATGTCATAGAGCAAGAAAGTCTATATTTTTTCTAAATACCCTTGGAATTTATACTGTAGTAAACCTTTTCACATTCTTTCTAGAAGTTTAAAAAGTGAAGTATTTTAATTGTAAAATATATTTTAAACTATAAAAGTTAGAAAACTAAGATCAAAAAAATTTTGCATGATAAACACATCTATATTCAGTAAAATTTCTGACTCTAAATTGTTTCCTAAAGAAGTTCAAGATAGCACTGAAGATTAAACTTTCTTTAAAACATGATCACATAATATGTTTTTGGTAATAGCATAATTGCATAATACATAGTATCCTATTTTGTTACAATTCTATTCATCAAAAATCAAAAATTTGGCTATTATGAATGATGAGTCCATACCTCAAAAAGGAGTGTCCCATGCCCCTCAGAATACACAACTGATTTATTATGAAAGCTATTACATAAATCTCAAGTTTTCTACATGGCAGAAAGAAATCCAACCTGAAAACAGATTGAAAATGAAATGCCAATACTATATTGTATAACATAAAATAAACATGATTAATTCATCAGAAATTAAGTTAGAAAAAAGAGGGAGAGCAATGGATGTTATAGCATTTGGATTCCAATATTGAAGGAAAGACTAGTATTTGTCACATGAAATATCCTTGTGATATTTAATTTTATATGTCATCTTTGACTCACTATGGTGCTCTGATATGAGGTCAAACATTATTCTTTATGTTTCTGTGAGAGTGTATTTTTATGAGGTTTCATTTAAATCTATGGGCTTTGAGTTAAGCAGATTGACGTCTAAAATGTTGGTGGGACTTTCCCAATCAATTGAAATTTGGTATTCAATAAAAGATTCATTTGTCCAAAATGAAAGAAAATTTTGCAGCAGTTGGTCTTTGGACATAATTTGCAATATTGGTTCCTTTCTGAGTCTCATCCTGATGATCTTCAGAACTGAACTGTAACTTCTGCCCTTTCCTGTGGCTCAGTCCTGTGAGACTACCTGCAGATTTTGAACTCTCACCATTCTCCATAACCATGTGAGCCAATTCCTTAAAATATCTTTTCTATATGTATGTATGTGTATACACTCACGCATCTCCTATTGGTTCTGTTTCTCTGGAGAACTTTGACTTACACAGTCTTCATGTCTATAGTTTTCCTGCCTGGGAGTTCAGAATTGATAAATTTATAAGATCATTATGTCAGGTTCCTGGATTCCTTGCATACATAATCAACTGAGAACTCAACTCAGTAATTCAATACATGAAGAATGGCAAGGATTTCACACAATTCTCATGTCAACTAAAATCTTATCAGATTAACAACATACTACAGAGTATATCTAAACACTATTGAGGGTAAATCCAGATGTTTTAGCTTAGCACATTACTTTCATATGTAACCCTAATTAGATGGAAGTATTGAAAAGGTGAAAGTGTTATGCATGCCTTTAGTATAAATTAAAATTGCATATGAATTTAAATTTATAACTAGTCATGTCATGGAAATAAATTAAATACCACTTTGAAGCACTTACATAATTTTATGAGAGGTTCTACTTACTTTCCATTAAAATGATTAAAATGTTATAGATACACCATCATTTGGTGTCGTGTGTTCCCAAAATTATTTTTGCAAGGTGATAAGAGTTGAAATTTATTTAGAGTTCACTATCTATAGAGTAATAACCTATCTTTTGCATGTTCTCATTTTTCACTTACATAATCCCTACAAGATTAAAAATGTTAAATGAGTATAGGGATATAGATAACTATCTCCTAAAGCATAACATCATTTCCCTAAGTTCATGCAGTAACTGAACTACAGATTTGGAACTTGACCTCAAATCACAGGCTGTTAGTCTCTAGGTGGACTGCGGCTTCCACCTATGTTAGGTTTGTATTCAGCTTGTCCAGGACAATCTTATTTTGTCTACTCAGAGTTCAGGGAATTTTTATTATCATATCTCCATTTCATCTTTATATTTTTCTTTCAACAGTTTATCTATGAAAGTTTCTAACCAAGTTTCTCTTGTTTACTGTATAGTTTTCTAATTTTTTATACCAAAGCTGTATGGTGAAACTGAGGCAGGTATATAACTGGATTTAGAAGTAATCCTTACGATTTTTCTCATTCTGTTCTCTGGAAAGTCATAGAATCTCTCTGGCTACTATTTAACAGTAAAATACAAAAAGGTTGAAATGTATTTCCAGTAGGATCTGTGAATACTCTTTATTGTCTAGATGTGACATACTGTAATGATTGCCATGAATTTACAGTCTTTTGATCATGAAAACATGACCTAGGGTTGTATGTGGTGGGGGGAAGGGGTGTTGTCAAAACTATTGGCTAACAAAATATCATTTATTTCTCATTCTTAGCAAGAAGAAATTTTATATAACTAATCATTTAACGTCCTATCAGACATATTGGAGCTTACCAAAAAGGATTTTTCTAGTTCATAGATGAAGGATGTACTTAACCATCTAAAAGATTTGAGACATGATTATTTTTATTAGTATTTGGAAATGACACAGTTTATTATAAACTTTTTGATGGCGTCAATTTAGAAATAAATAAATAATTATTTCCTATCAAGAATGGGGGTGGCTGGAGTGGTGACTCAGCTGTTATGGCACATGGTTATGGCCCTTGGCTGGCATGCGTGAGGACCTGAGTTCAAACCGCTGCACAACATATACAACAGAATGTTGGAGCAACGAGGGTCACATGAAAAACTGAGTAGGGTTGATTCTCTCTTTCTCTCTCACTTTCACTCTCTCTTTTTTAAAAAAAATATAAAGAATGGAAGCACAATATGCATTTGCTAAAAGAGGGTGGGAGTGTCTGACTTGCTTCCTTGGCAATTAAACTGACCAGCAAAGGGAGACCTTCCTCCAGTTCAGACGCATCTGGGAAACATGGACTCAATACTCGTTAAGTCTTGAATTTTCCATTCAAGAAGCAATGATGAGATATAAATGTATGGAAAGCAGTTTGTCATTAAAATTGATGGCTAAAATATATTCATATATATATTTATGTATACATATGTACATGGAATATAAATTTCTATATCTTAAATAACAAGACAACAGAACCATGAGCATCTACAAACCTATTGTATTTAGTTCATCATAGAAATCGCTTGTTTTGAGTTATTTGGGGAAGAAAGTTTCAACAGATACAAAGCCATCAAAATGTTACCATATAAAGCTTTCCATATGATCCTGTGCTCTAAATTTTGAAGGCTTCCATCATGAAGTGAAATGCAAGGGATCTGAATTCCTTGCATGTCTCACTGTGCTGAGAACAGTGAAAAACTGACTTTAAAGGAATGTCATTATAGGATGCATGAAAATTCTTCAAGAGCTACTTATTGAAATTAAGGACTTTTAACATGCTAGTGCTATCAGATATGTGTATATGCAGACCTAATGAAATATACTTATAAACTACAAATATCAGTCATGCACGTGAACTTAAAAATGTAGATAAAATGTTTTCTGTGGCTAGCAAATATTTAGAATTCTTCAGTATATGCTGTAACTCTAGGGTGTCTTTTGAAATTACACAAGGTTGCTGAAATTTGAAAAGGATAAAAATAATCCCTTTTCCCAGAAACAAAATATGTGACATTTTCAGAAGTGCAAGTTACAAAGAAAGAAATGGCATCCTCGGAAATGACAGGCAGGACAGCCAATCAGCCCAGGAGAGGGATGCCACCTCTAAAGGCAATTCCAGATCACTGAACAGCTGGAGCACACTGCCGCATCATCTCAAGCTCGGGTTTGACAAGAGTCTTGATGGGAGGTTGAGGAGATACATGAAAATTAAACAGAGCTTATATATGTTCATAACAGAAAAGATTGGACATATTTAATAATACCATACACATGTGGAATATAATTCACAATTTCAAGTGTTTATTACCTAACACAATTAAAACAGTTAAATAAGGCAGTATTTTCAAATTAAGTTTAGGACCTGCAACACCTATTTCCACACTTTTCTTATAGGATCACAAAATAGTGATATTAAAATATACAGTGAACTACTAAAGCCTGATTCTGTGATTTTGTGATCATGCTTTAAATAGTACTTGGAAAGATACATGCCAACTCATATGTGTGGATATTTACTTACTTTTATATTCATTTTCCAAATCAATTCAATTTCTTATTATCTACCACATAGATCAAGCTCTACAATACCAGTATGTTTTCCTGATAAATAAATAAAAAATAAGTCCTGAGACCTGTTAACATATGTATATGAATAAAAATGAATTTTTATGGAACAAGATCAGTGTAAGAAACAGAAAACTATGGGTTTTTCCATTTATTTTCAGAATGGACCAACAAGTAGAAATTAGGTGCCTCAAGATCACTGGAGGGTTAAAGGAGAAGAACTCTGGCCTGCTGTGTAGTTCCTGCCACAACGGATGATCCACAGGGCCAGAAAGCACAGCAGCCCTGGCCGTCAGTGGTGCTGCTGCCAGAGCAATGCGCACACTCAGTGAGCCAGAGTCAGAGGAATGTGGGTTCCAGCTCTGCTGATGCCCTGGTGTCTGCTGTAGCCTGTCCGCAGCCATAGCCACTGCAGGAAGAGCACCCTCTGCCTCCCAGTCACCATTGAATTTTTTTTCTTAACACATCTCAGTAACAAGATAAGTACTTGAATATGTATTACATTATCTGAATCACATAATGCAGCTAATATACTGTTTACTTCCCCACCCATGAGACTAAAAATCTAACGTGAAAGGAATGGAAAGGTTACCAAAATCTAGTATCCAGCATCTGGTACAGTCCACCTCTACGAAGCCACATCAGTACAGACAACTTTCTACATATTTAAACATGAAAATAGCAATAGAAAAAATGGTATGATCCCAATTAATGTATTGAAGTCTCAATCTTATTACTAAAAACATGCTAATACCTTGTCAAAAAAATAGATTCATGGTAATCAGCCCTTTTTCTATGTCTGAAGAACACTCATTATCAT
Source organism: Aplodontia rufa (assembly GCA_004027875.1). Classification (NCBI taxonomy): domain Eukaryota; kingdom Metazoa; phylum Chordata; class Mammalia; order Rodentia; family Aplodontiidae; genus Aplodontia; species Aplodontia rufa. The sequence goes on from PVKS010033493.1 coordinate 21,128, forward strand.
TCAGATTTGTTAAAATGCTGCTTTGATGAACAGAAACATGAATAGTAAACAATAAAGAGGATCATCACCAACAGATGTCTATGAAATAAGGGAAGATGAGTGTAAAATGCATGCAATCTAAATGCAGGTGCGTATCCATGTTCAGCATAAAAAATGAAACATACTATTCCATAGTGCTTGCTGCTGCGACTGTTTAAAAAACAGAATCAGTCTTTACTTTGCTCTTAAACACCACTTACATTTTTCAGGATTTTTGACTTAATAAATAGCTCAAAATTTCAATTTCACAGGTTACAGTCCCTTTCAGTCTTGTTTATTTGGGGTCACATATGCAGGTAGACTTGGTATTACAAAAAAATCACCAGAATGTCCCCTAGGTTCCAGAAATGATCTGTTGATCAAATGTGGTGCACCCACCTCTTTCCCCTTGATAAACAGCATCACTGAGTCTGAAGAGCAAACCCCTTGTTGGGCTGTAGGCTTAGAGCTAGAGATCTTCAAATGCTTCACAGAGCCAATTTAATGAATTGTTCTGGTAAAAACTCTTTCAAATCTCTAATATCTAATAGTTTCAGTATCACGTTATTACACATTCTATTCATGTTATTAAATTATTCCATCAATTCTTATATTA
>PVKS010033494.1:0-21669 GCA_004027875.1 Aplodontia rufa
GTTATGCAGATTTTGAGTACAGACAAACAACTAGGTAGGGAACAGCCTGTGGTTAGCACATTCCAACACATCCTAACTCTTTGCATAAGAATTAGGAAGCCTAGCAAAGCACAACCTAGCAGCCCTTCCTGAAGGAACTTGTGGAAATAGTAACAAGATCGCTCTAGGGCAGCTGTTGAAACGGAGTGAAGGGCAGACCTAACACTCCACCTTTCTTCTGGTAACTTCTAACCATCTGTAATAGGTTGATTTGTGTCTCCTGAAAAGATATGTTGAAGTCTCGAGCCCCAGTTTTTCCAGAATGTGACTCTTTTGGAAACAGGATCATTGCAGATATAATTAGTTAAGAGAGGATCATCTTGGACTTTGGTGAGCCCATAACACAATGTAACTGGTGTCCCTACAGGAAGATCATGAGAGACTCAGGGTGAGCACCATATGTTGACAGGGCAGAGACTGGAATGATGCAGCTGAAAGCCAAGGAGCACCAAGCATTGGCAGTTGTCACCAGAAGCTAGGAAGAGGCAAGGAAGATCCTTTTCAGGGTCTCGGAGAGAACATGGCCCTGCTAATACTTTGATTTTTCTACTTCCAACCTCCCAAACTGTGAGAGAATAAATTTTTGTTGTCTTAAGACACCCAGTTTGTTTCTTAAAGTTTGTGATTTGTTATTGTAGCACTTGGAAACTAATATATCATGCTTCTGATCTGAGTTGCGGAGTCATCTTTTGGAGGCTTCCAGATCCTCCTACAGTCTAGAGTATGTTCTCCTCTTCTATGACCTCCTACTGCCTCTACTTTCCCTTCCTAGTCCTTATGACACATGGCAATCACTATGGAGTTTTTCTTCCCAATTAGACTGAGAACTAAAGGTAGAGATAATGTTTTTAGGACTCATTCTTGCATTCTTGGCAACCAGGGTTGTAATTGCTGTCAGCATCCACTCTCTAAATATTTGTTGAATGAGTCAATGAATAATGAATCATTTTAATTAAATTTTTATTTCCAGCTTTTCAAAATTATCTGGAGGCTAACACTTTATGAACAGAAATTTTGTCATTAAAACTTATTTATTTGAGAGAAGGGATTGCTTTCTTGGAAGCTCGAAATCAGCCTTTTCATACTTAGTCATAATATTTTCCTTCAAAGCACTGAAAAAATATTTAGGCTTCCTTTTATATAAATAGTTTTCAAGTTGGAAACAGTGTGGAAAAAAATCCTGGCTTAAGCCATTTGAAGTCTCTCTCCTCGGTCCTCCATAAAATGGAATTTTGAATATATTTTGAATAACCGTTTCTTGATGGATTCACCACTAAGGGGACTGACTAGCAGGACTATACCTTGAATATGAAATGGTTCAACAAGTTATCGACAGTGTTTTCCTTGCCCTTTGCTCAGAGTCTTCCATCTTTCTTCCAGGTTTCTGGTATAGATTGTAAAGTATCTTTCCAAAGCTTCATCTTCCTTTCTGGCTAAGCATAATAGAGGGAGCACTTAGAAAGTGGAAAATATGATGCCTGACTATAATGTAATACATTGACTATAATGTAATATATTGAAATAAGTGTTTCTCTTGCCCTTTGGGCACCTATTCTGAAATTGTTATAAAAATTCTTATAACTCTTAGTTCAGATACGTTTCCAAAGCATGCAAGAAAATCAGTCATTATTTGTTGTCATGTGAAGTTTTGGAGAAAAAGAATATATATCCTCTTTATTCACCCATATAACCTCAATATGATTTTTGACCTTTTTAGCAGATGAAAATTTGCCCATCCTGGGCAATGTCAAGTATAGTGTAGAAGGGGTTGCTGTGCAGGTAGGGTCAGCATGGGTAAATCTCAGCCCCCACTAGTGATGTTGAGTGCATTCCTAACTTACCAGAGTCTCAGTTTCTTGACTTGTAAAATGAAAATAATGTTTTGTAGTATTGCTAAGAAGATGACTGGACAATATGTGTGAAAATACTCGACCATATAATTATTTTGTTGCTATAAATCAAAACTGAAGATAGATATAATTATACTGTTCACTTTCATAGCACATTACTTTTACCAAATACTTTCATTCATTCTGTTATTTGAGAGCTAAAATAATGCACTAAAAAACTGGGCTAGGCATTGAACTGCAAAGATGAAGAAGATATATTTCTTGGTGTCAAGATACTTACGGAACTCGGCATGGTGACACTCAGGAGGCTGAAGCAGGAGGATCTCAAGTTTGAGGCCAGCCTGGATAACTTAGTGAGATTCTGTAGCAAAACAAAACAGTTGGGGATGTAGCACAGTGATAAATACATGGCATTTAGTGAGTCTACTGTGTGTCATGTGCTCTGCATTGTACTGCACGTGTTATTCCTTTAATTCCTTGTAACCACCCATGAGATAGTACTAATTATCAGGGGGACCTATAGCAGCCACACAACTGGTAAAGGGGGCGGGGAGACTAGAACTACAATATAGGCCTATTTTCAGAGTCTGAGGCTTGAATGCAAGTCACTTCATAGTTGTTAACTTTTCATTAACGTGTAACAAACCACCTCAAACTTAGTGCCATTATATGACAACCATTTATCATAGTCATGGACTTTGGTGGGTCATGAATTCACCATGCAAAGACAATAACTTGTCTCTGTACCTTGTGCTTGGGTCTCAGGAGGGCAGACTGAAAGGCTGGGGTGACTCCACAGCTGAAGGCTGGAGGATGAAGGCAGCTATCAGCTGGGGCTTCAGCTAGGGCCATCAGCCAAAACACCCACATGTAAATACTCCATGCAGCTGTTTGAATTTCCTCACACAATGTGTCTGGGTTTCAAGAGCAAGAATTCTCAAGAGAAGCAGGTAGAAGTTGCTGATCTTTTTATAATCTGGTCACAAAGACTGGCGGTCATACAGTGCTATTTCTCTCTGAGTTCCTAGCCACCCTCACCCCAAATTCTAGGGGAGGGGACATAAACCTCACTTCTCAACGGGAGGTTGTAAGATGAACATGTGGGGTTGGCATATACAATCTGCCAAAGTCCACCCTCTGGCCATAATAACTCAAATGCCTCCAACATGAGGGATGCGTTCATCCACTTCTCCAAGACCCCCAGATTTTATCCCAATACGGCATTACCTGGAAATCCAGAATCTCATAACTTAGATCAGGTCCAGTGTGGATGAAACTCTTCATGCAGCTTCTTGGATGCAGTTCTTTTGAAGAGCAGTAAACTGAAGAGAAAAGTTGTCTGCCTCTCCCCTTCCCCATCCAGCAGACCATTGTGGGACAAGCACAGGGCAATGGTTTAGCACTGCTCCTCACAAGAAGACAGACAGGAAGCATGCAGCAGTCACTGGTCCACAGCAGTTTTGAAACTGAACTGGGCATATGTTGTCAGTTCTATTATTAGACTCAGTCCCATAGCTTGGGAGTTTTCTCTTGGTTTTTGAGTCTGTTCTCTGAGTTAGCTTTCCTTTTCTGTAAGAAGCTACTATTGCCACTGAACAGCTTTCTCAGCCAGTGGTTTCCTGCCCATGGTAGTTGAGGAGTTGAAGAACCGCTGTCTCTTTTCAAGTTAGATCTGGTATGATATTTTAAAAAACTTTGCATGTTTCTGTGTATATATTTATAAGCCCAACCCATTAGACAAAATCCATGCTCACAAAACTCCTGGCAATAAGCTTTCCCTGTTTTAGGCTCCCTGTGACACTACTGTGGGTTAATGTCCTTCTAGTTTTTGGAAATCATATTGCTTAATAGAGAGTATCTGTGAAGTATGCCCGTAAGATCTTTAAAAGGCCTTTTGAAATGTTCTTTGTGGTTTTAACAAAAGGATCTTATTGTCCCTTCCTGAAATTAATCTTTGTCTTGGGGGTCCTTTTATTACTTAAGAATTATCTAGTGGCTGGAGCTAGACCCTGGCCATTGAGAAAGGAGATCTAGTATCATGTTTTTAAATCCGGATAAGGTATAGTGTCATACAACCTAATACATTTTTAGAGATGTTTTGGGAAGGGGAGGGGAGGGATAAGGGCGGGTAATGGGGGGGCTCTAGGGGGTAAATCTAATTTTGAGAATCTATATATACATTATATTATTTCATTAGAAGCTTGTGTGATTGTTCAATAAATAAATTTCTGAATAAAAAAATAAAAAATAAAAACAACATCAAATACTACATAATAATTCACTGTATTAATGATTTAAATTATGTAACTATACCCTACTGCTGTAATTTTAGGACATGTTATTTTTTAATAAATCAGTAAGGGAAATGTTTTTACTGCAAAAATAAAAGAATTATCTAGTGTTGGAGAGACTGGGAATGAGCAAAATTTTTATTTTTGCACCCACTGCATTCTGGTTTTTTACAAATTCAATATTTCATTCTTGAACTAATTTCTTTCCTCACATTTAATCATAGGAAGAAAGAAGTCAGGTGTAATTTTCAATATTCTTTTTTTAACAGAGAGGGACAGTGAGAGAGAGAGAGAAAGAGAGAATCAATTTTATTTAGTTTTTCATGTGACTTTCGTTGCTCTGACACTTCGTTGTGTGAGTGGTGCTGGGGTTTGAACCCTCATCTTTGCACATGCAAGGCAAGCGCCTTAGCTGCTGAGCCACCACTCCAGCCCTCAACTTTCAATATTCTGACTAGAAATCTTCTAACCTAGATCATTGAGTTCATTAGGCAAATTTCCTGTTTGCTGTTACTGCAAGTGACAGTTTGCTAAATTTTCTGCTTTTACATAACAAGAGTCTCCTTTCCTCCAGTTTTTAATAAGATTTTTAAAAACTTCCTTTAAATTCTCACCAATATCCTTCTCAAAACTTTACAGACTTCTCCTCAAAAAGATAACACATCATGATCAAGTGGGCTTCATTCCAGGAACACAATGCTGGTTCAACATATGCAAATAAATAAATGTGATTCACCACTAAACAGAATTAAAGACAAAAACCATACGATCATCCCAATTAATGCAGAAAAGGCCTTTGATAAAATTCAACACCCATTTATGCTCAAAACTCTGGAGAATATAGAGATCAAAGGAAGATACTTTAATTATGTAAGAACCATTATGACAAACCCATAGCCAACATTATACTTAATGATGAAAAATTGAAATTATTCCACTAAATTTGGGCACAAGACAAGGTTGTCCACTCTCATCACTCTTATTCAATATAGTCCTCAAAACCCTAGCCAGAGCTATCAGACAAGAGAAAGAAATTAAAGAAATTCTGATAGGAAAAGAGGAAGTCAAGCTGTCTCTATACTCCAGTAACAATTCTGCCGAAGAAGAAATCCAGAAATCTGTCCCATTCACAATAACCTCAAAAAAAAAAAAAAAAACCCAACTTGGCTGTTAATCTAACAAAGGATGTAAAGGATCTCTATAATGAAAACTATCAAAAATTAAAAAAAGAAATTGAAGAAGATCTAAGATGGAAGAACATTCCATGTTCTTGGTTAGGCAGAATCAATATAATTAAAATAGCTATTCTGCTGAAAGCCCTATATAGATTCAATGCAATCCCTATCAAGATTCAAATATCATTCTTCATGAATATAGAAAAAACAATTCTCAAATTCATTTGGAATAACAGGAAACACAGAATAGCCAAAACTAAGCAAGAAAGAGGAATCAGGAGTTATCACAATACCTGACCTGAAATTATATTATAGGATGAAAGTAACAAAAACAGCATGGTATTGGTATCAAAACAGACGTGAAGACCAATGGAACAGATTAGAACATACTGAGACAAATCCACAAATCTTTAACCATCTCATATTTGACAAACAGGGCAAAAAATAACATAGAGGAAAGACAACCTGTTCAACAAATGGTGCTGGACAACTGAACAGCCATATGCAGACAACTGAAATTAGATCCCTATCTCTTACCCTGAACAAAAATCAAATCAAAATGGATCAAAGAATTAGGAATCAAATCAGCTACTATACAAATGTTAGAAGAAAAAATAGGATCAACACTCCACGACATCAGTGTAGGCACTTCCTTCCTCAACAAGACTCCCATAGCTCAAGAATTAAAGCCAAGAATCAACGAACGAGATGCCATTAAACTGAAAGGCTTCTGCTCACCTAAAGATTTAGTCAAAAGTATCAAGAGAGAACCTACAGAATGGGAGAAAATCATTGCATGCTATTCCTCTGATAGGGGACTAATATCTAGAATATACAAAGAACTAAAAAAACTGAACATCAAAAACACAAATAATCTGATCAATTAATGGGCTAGGGAACTAATTAGATACTTCGCAGCAGAGGAAGTCCAGAAAGCCAATAAACATATGAGAAAATGTTCTACATCACTAACAATCAGAGAAATGCAAATCAAAACTTTACTGAGATCCCACCTCACTCCTGTCAGAGTGGCAAAAATGAAGAATATGAACAATACTGTTTGAGGTTGTGGGGAGAAAGGAACATTAACACACTGGTGGTGAGACAGCAAACTTGTACAGCCACTCTGGAAAGCAGTGTGGAGATTCCTCAAAAATCTAGGAATAGAACTACCTTATGACTGAGTTAGCCCACTCCTGAGTGTTTTCCCAAAAGAGCTAGAATTGGCATACTACAGAGACACAGCTGCATTAATGTTTTTAGCAGCTCAGTTTAAAATAACTAAACTATGGACCAACCCAGATGCCCCTCGCTGGATGAATGGATTAAAATACAATGGAGTTCTACTCTGCTATTAGAATGATATTATGACTTTTGCAGCCAAATGGATGGAAATGGAAAAAATATGCTGAGTGAAATATCCCAAACTCAGAGACTTCAGGGACAAATGTTTTCTACCATATGAGGAAGCTAGTGTAAAACCAAAGAGCATGATAGCCTAGTTTAAGTAATAAACTCACCATAGCTGAAAATAAAAAAGAACTTTATAGACTTTTACCAAACAGACAGTCCTAAGTCCATGCTACATGTTTTAGATTTTATTATGGCAGCATCCCACTTCCAGGCATTAAAACATATTTCATGTACTATTGCTGAATTATAAACTACCCTATACTTAATGGAATAAAAGTACAAACATATTGTTATGTTGTGGATTCTGTGGGTCAAGAATTCTAAACAGGCATAGTAAAGATGTCTTGTTTTGGATCCTTGATGTCTGGAGTCTTGGTTCAGAAGACTTGAAGACTGAAGGAGAATGGAGGCTCAGGGCTAGATTCTTATGGAATCTTGTCACTCATGTGCCTGGTAGTTGAGCCTGGATGATACCTGGAACCTTAGTGAAGATGTCAGTCAGATCACCAGCACATGGCCTTTTCCTGTGGCTGTTTGGGTTTTATGTCTGCATTTGAAGAATAAATTCCAAAGAGACTCAGGAAGATATTATGTCTTTTAAAATATATTTGTGCAAGTCACATAAGATCTTTTCTGTTATAGTCAGAAGTCTGCTTAAATTTGAGAAGGACTATACCCTCTCTTGATGGAGGAAGTGCCAAAATTATTGAAGAACAGCATGCAGATAGGAGAGGATGTCACAGCCATTTTGGAAAATTCAATGTTCCATGATCAGAAACTATGGGATTGTAATTAATGAAAACCTGAAGATTCCAGAAAAGCTGTCAGGGAGAGATGATACCTGATCTGAGTCTTGAAAAGATCAACTTGGAAAGAGTAAATATTATCATGTTTTTCACTTGATGACAAGAGAAACAGAGTTACAAGTATGATCTCCTAAACTGTTATGGGCATAACATCCTATGTTGACTATTTTTGTAATGAAACTATTCATTTATGTATACAAGTTATGTTGTGTTAAAAATTTCCATTTTATTTTATAGTCAAATCTCAAACTACATAAATGTTTAACAATGATCAGCAAATGGTAAAAGCAGTCACTGATTGGAGAGATATAACTCAAATGAATTGGTAACAAGAAGCTTATAAATAGGAGGAACTATTAAACAATAATGAAGAAAATTCAAGCCATGACATCCAATAAAAACAATTCCATGTCAGGGAGAAAGAGATCATAGGATCTGCTATAGTGAGATGTAAAGGGCTTCCAGGAAGCAAATCAAATGGCAGGAACTTTTAGGTCTAAATACAGCCAGGACTGATCAACGTCTATTAGTGCAGAAGGTGACATTGATTTCTTCAATAATAGCTCTGGGTCACTGTCCTGGAAGTACTGTTCTAGATGAGGTTGTCTATGTAGTACCTTTTCTTCTTCAAATAATAGTCTAACAGTGGACAGAGGGTCATCTGAGTCTCTAAATATCCCTTCAAACTGCTGTTCTTTGGATATTTGTAGATAGTTACAATAAGCTCTTCAAAACCTTATCATCTTTCTGTTCCATTTCCTACTATAACCTGGTCCTTTAATTTTTATGGCTAGCCTCAGTATTCTCGTTCAAAAAAGCAGGAGGCATCAGTAGAACCACCATGGAATTCTCCTTCCCACCCTTGCCCCCATTGTACTTCCTTATGGGTCTTTAGTTTCTTGTGTATTATTCTAGAGTCTTTTCTCTTTCTTTTTTTTTTTTTAAGAGTGAAGGACAGTGTGGTGGGGAGAATCAATTTTTATTGAGTTTTTCACATGGCTTTCGTTGCTCCGACACTTAGTTGTGTACGTGGGTGCTGGGGTTTGAACCTGTGTACTTTCGCAAGCCCTATTGTAGAGTTTTTTTTTTTTAGAGTTTCTTGATGCATAGATAAGCATATACAAATGCAGATTTTGTTTTTCTTCCTACTTGTATTTGCCCTCTGCCTTTTTCAACTCCTTTGTATATTATACAAAGGTTTTTCATCATCTTTTTTTCCATTTAATTACATCTTTTTAATATCTCCTATCACATACAGAATTTTTGTGTATGTATGTATATATGCATTATAGGTATCAAGTGAGTTTTCAAACTCATTTCTTGGGAATTATTGGATGCAATATAAATATAAAATTATGACCAACGTGAATTTGAAACTCATGTTTTCCATTTAAAAACCATATAATATTGGGCAAGTTCCTCTTTCATTTAGAGTCAATTTCTTCCTTTGAAAGCAAAAATGATAACACTTTGGAGGTTTTTGGTGAGGCCTTCAAAGAAAGAATAGATATAAGTGGTATAGAACATAGCAGATGCACAATAAAAAGCACCTGCTATGGTTTGAAAATAGTTTGGGCGTGTCCCCCAAAGTTTCATATGTTGGAAGCTCGGTCCCCAGTGTGGCGATATGAGAGGTGAAGGAAACTTTAAGAGGTGTGGCCCAGTAGAAGGTTATTACGTCACTGAGTGCTCTGCCCTCATAAAGGGCACTCCTCCAAGAGTGAGTTGTTATAAATAGAACAAGCCTGACCCTTGAAATCTCTGGCTTCCTGTCAATGAAATTGCTTTCTTTCTTTCATACACTCTTCTGTCATTGTGATGTTATCTACATACATCAATCTACATACAAAATCATACAATTTGAAGTTATTATTAGCTTAGACATCCAACATACTGCTTCCTGATGTATTCTAGCTTCCACAGATGAGAGATACCATTCAGCCCTTGAGTCTTTGAGATTGGGATACTTCACTTAGCGTAATTCTTTCCATCTCCAACCGTTTGATATCAAAAGTCACGATATCGTCTTCTCTAATGGCCGAGTAGTATTCCATTGTATATGTGTACCAAAGTTTTTGTATCCACTCATCAAGTGAGGGGCATCTGGGTTGGTTCCATAATCTAGCTATAGTAAATTGAGCTTCTATAAACATTGATGAAGCCACATCACTATAATATGCTGACTCTAACTCTTTTGGGAACATACCCAGGAGTGGGATCGGTGGGTCATAAGGTGGTTCCATCCTTAATTTTTTGAGGATTCTCCACACTGCTTTCCAGAGTGGCTGAACCAGTTTGCAGTCCCACCAGCAGTGTTAACAGTGGTCCTCTTTTCCCACAGCCACTCCAACATCTTTTGTTAGAATTTTTCATTTTTGCCACTCTAACAGGAGTGAGGTGGTATCTCATTGAAGTTTTGATTTGCATTTCCCTTATAGCTAATGATATAGAGCAATTTCTCATATGTTTATGGGCTTTCTGGGCTTCCTCTGGTGAGAAGTTTCTTTTAAGATCCATAGCCCACTTATTGATTGGATTATTTGTGGTTTTGGTGTTTAGTTTCTTTAGTTCTTTATATTTTCTGGACATTAGCCCTCTGTCCAAAGTGTAGCAGGCAAAGGTTTTCTCCCATTCTGTTGGTTCTCTTTTGATGTTCTTGATTAGATCTTTATCTGTGCAAAAACTTTTTAGTTTAATTGTATCCCACTCATTTATTCTTGACTTTACTGCTTAGCCATGGGAGTTTTGTTAAGGAAGTAGCTGCCGACTCCTACATCCTGTAGTGTTGACTCTACTTCTTTTTCTAGTTTAAAGTTATAGGCTTAATATCCAGGTCTTTGACCCATTTTGATTTAATTTTTGTGCAGGACAAAAGATAAGGATTTAGCTTCAGTTGTCTACACATGGCTGTCCAATTTGACCAACACCATTTGTTGAACAGACTATCTTTCTTCCACACTATGCTTTCGCCCCCTTTATCAAATATAAAATAGTTAAATATATGGGTGTTCATCTCAGGATCTTCTATTCTGTTCCACTGATCTTCAGTTCTGTTTTGATACCAATACCATGCTGTTTTTGCTACTACGGCTCTGTAGTATAATTTCAGGTCAGGTATTGAGATTCCCCCTACTTCTTCCTTGCTGTAGAGTAATGTTTTGGTTAGTCTGGCTCTCCTGTTATTCCATATGAACTTGAGAATTGCTTTTTCTATATCTGTGAAGAATGCCATTGGTATCTTGATGGGGATTGCATTAAATCTGTATAGGGGTTTGGGTAGAATGGCCATTTTTATTATATTGATTCTGCCTAACCATGAACATGGAATGTTTTTCCATCTACTCAGGTCTTCCGTAATTTCTTTTTTTAGTGTTTGATAGTTTTCTTTGTAGAGGTCCTTAATATCCTTTGTAAGGTTCATGCCCAAGAATTTCATTTTTTTTGGAGGAGATTGTGAATGGGAGAGATTTCCTGATTTCTTCTTCTGCGGATTTGTTGCTGGACTAAAGGAGTGCTAGTGACTTACTGGAGTTGATCTTGTAGCCAGCTACTTTGCTAAAGTTGCCTATAAGCTCTAGGTGTTTTATGGCCGATGTTATTGGGTCTTCCAGGTACAGAATCATGTCATCAGCAAATAGAGATAACTTAACTTCCTCTTCTTCTATATGAATGCCTTTGATTTCTTTGTCTTGCCTGATAGCTCTGGCAAGGGTTTCAAGGACTATATTGAACATGAGTGGGGAAAGTGAACAGGCTTGTATTGTACCTGAATTCAGTGGAAATGCTTTCAGTTTTTCTCCATTGAGGATAATGTTGGCTATGGGTCTGTTGTAAATGGATCTGACATAGTTAAAGTTATCTTCCCTTAATCCCTATCTTTTCCAAAGTTTGGAGCATAAAGTGGTGTTAAATTTTATCAAATGTTAGGCTTCATCCTTAATAAGCTCCATCTCTATTCTGCTAGACATGTTTTAAGTCAACTTATGTAAGACTTCAAAGAGCTCACAATCTCTGATGAGATTTTGCAATGCTACAAAAAATGCCAGTAATGTAGCTACTTGGTAGTACTTAAATGGAACAGTCAATAATACTGGCCATTACACTGATATTTGTGTGAGGTTCAGGTGCAACTGTGGGAGATTGCATGGTTTAGCCCTAACTTGTCACCATTTCCTATTTGCCATGGTAACTTTGTAGTTCGTCCTGTGAGGGAGATGGAAATTTATTTCTAGTCCTTTGACTTTGGGTTGGGCTGTTATTTGGTTTGATCAACAGAAAGGGGTAGAAGTAATAGTGTAATATTGCTTATTCTCATTTAAAGAAGACCTGTGTGTTTCCACTTTCTTTTTCTGTGTTTTGAAATTACTATGAGGTGATAATGAGTTAGCCTTCTGGATCTAGGAGGAAGATAAGAGGTATATGGAGTAAACCCAGCCCAAGCTGAACCATTCCCATAAAACCACCCTAGCTATGCTCAGCCTAGGTCAGCTGACCCCCAGACAACCCACAGATGTGTAAGTTAAATAGATTTTTGTTGTCAAATGCTAAATTGTGGTGGTTATTTGTTATCCAACAACAGCAAGCAATACAACTGCACTTCTCCAAATGCTAGGAAACTGTTGAAAAAGATCAGAAAATTCAGAAAAAACTACAGTTAGCTGAATACTGACTTATCATGGGCAGTGCAAGGGTCAGAGCAAAGAAGAAATGAAATAGCTAATGTATTTATGATACAACCAAACAGGGATATACAAACTGAGGGGGGATATAAACTATCTGTAAGTATTCCACATGCAAATATCAATAATGGGATAACTTAGTTTACTAATCTTCAGTAGGAAACATGCTGAACCAACAAAAACTTCTTAAGTTGGAGCAGGAAAATGAATGTTTTCATGCAATTTTTGTTGTCTTTTTCCAAAGGAAGCAATTGGAACACCTTGCTCTGATACTTCTAAATTTCATGGAACAGGAGAATAGAAAAATACTGTGGAAATAACTTCTGGCCAACTTGTTGGAGGGGTAGAATCAATAGGCCAGTAAAGTTGAGCATCCAAATATCATTAGACAGATGGGCATTTATTCTTTTACCAATGATATTCCTGGATGTTAATTTGATCAGACTATGGATTTTAGACAAAAACAATATATTGGAAATAGTATCTTATCTCAGAACGCTTTCCATTAAAATTAGACATAAAGCCCAACCAGACCAGATTAGGAGTCTAGGTTAATGGGTTTTGGGACAGCTAAGATGGCACACAGCCTGAGATCACCATTGGATCACAAATGGCTGTTCCAGGCAGAGACATCATTGCTATTAAATGCTTAGGTAAGCTAGTAAGTACTGTTCTGGCTGAGAATTCCTTCTTTCCTTCCTTCCACCCTTCCTCAGCAAGGGTGGCCATTTTAGGGAAAAGTAACTGCAAAAGAAGTTCCTGTTCCCTGGATAAATACAAGCTTTCAATGATCCAAACAGCCATTCCAATTTCTTCTTCAGGAAACACATTTTATTCTAAATGACCCATTTTGAAGTCTTTCTTGCAATTTGGAAAGTCGAATAGCCTGTTGATTATAAAGGAATGGGTTTTATGGGAGTTGCTGAGGTTCTCTTGGTGAGAAGAAATTCACAAGGGGATGGGGCAACACAATGCACCTTCTTGCCATTTGCAGAGAAGCAAGTGCTTTGTTTGGCTGTAAAAGGGGCTAGAGCTATGTGAATAGTTTCTTCTGGTATTAGTAATACTCTGTCTCATAATGTTTTAGAAATCACTTGGAATGGCTTTTGCTGGTTTCTCACAAATGAATATCTTTCCATGTCTGAAAACAGATACCTGGACAGCTTGATATAACAGTCTTCCTGGGGTCAATTTAATTAAAACAGCTGCTGTCTCTGATTTTGTTCTGGTTTATACTGTTTTGACTTCCAAGTGTTCATACAAACAAAAAGAACACTTAGAAAGTATGTAGAGTAGGGCTAGAGTGGTGGCTCAGTGGTTATGGTGCTTGCCTGGCATGCACAAGGATGTAGGTTCAAACCCTAGCACCACATACACAATGAAGTGTCGGAGCAATGAAAACCACATGAAAAATTAATAAAATTGATTCTCTTTTTTTAAAAAATGTAAAAAAGTAGGTAGAGTGCTTTCATTACTAAGGGTAAATATTTCAGTACAGTAAGAAAGATTTATTTTGGTTCACAAACTTGGAGGTGTGAGCCCATGGTCAGCTGACTCCATTTCCTTGAGCCTGAGGCAAGACAGATCATGATGGTGGAAGTGCATGGTGGAAGAAAGCAACTTAGCTCTTGGTAGCCAGGAATCAAAGGGGAGGGGGAAGGGAAGAAATAAAATGGATGGGGAAGAAAGAGGCCAAGGACAAGATAAACCTTTGTAGGGGACTTCCCCAGAGACCTACTTCCTCCAGCTAGGTCAATACTTCCCAGTAGTCCATTCAGCTATCAATGGATTAATCCAGAAAATGATCAAATGGATTAATTCATCGATGAGGTCAGAACCCTCCTAATCCAATCGTAGCCTGAAAGTCCAATATATGAACCTTGCTGCATTGAGGAACACATGAGCTTTGAGGGGATAATCCAGATCCAAATCATAATTGTCTCCCCGTCTCTATTTCTGTTGACAGGAGAGAAGAGTGGTCTCCAGAACTCTGAAACTCCTCTTCCACTACCTTTGCTAAAACATGACAGCTCCAATACTGCCTCTGCTTGAAGACGGTCAGCATGAATCACCCTGGAGTCAGCTTACATTCATCCTCTGCTATCAAAATCCTCACGAAGCGCTGTGGATCCTTTTCTCTAACCTAATATCTCTGCCCTGCACACCTCGGGAATTCATGGTGAGCTATTTATTTTGTATGTCTAATCTTTTCTCTGAAATCCTCCTTCACTTTCTTGCTCTGACAACTAAATCCTCACCCTGATCCTGTCTCCTTCACCCAGTGGCTGCTTTCTCTTCTATACCCTTCATACCATGGGGCCAAGAGATGGTGTCCTGCTTATTTTTCATCACCATTTTCAGGTCATCCTTCTTGTCTTCTCCCTGCAAACCCTAGCTATGTCCCTCAATCAGATTGTGGCACTTATGATTTCTCTTGTTGCAGACATCTTCCAGTCCTTATCTCTCTCCAATTCTCATTTGTTGAAGCATGCCATGTTCTCTGTAAGGAATATAACTTTTCTTGCTGTAATTCAGAAATTTTCAATATCCACATAAATGATTGTTGTAACACTCTCATCTCTCAGATCCTTGACTTTATATCCTCCCGATGATCTCCTCTCCTGGTCTCTACTTCAGATCATAACCTTGACTCACCACCACCAAAAACCACGTTACTTCCCACTCTGATGTTTAGCTTACTTCCTCCAGTATCCCATAGACAAAACTTCTTCAGCACCACTGACATGTACAATTCATCAAATCCCTTTTATCTTCATCTTCCTTCTTATTTTACTCAGAGTCCATGATTCAAATTATATCACTTCTTTGCATTTACAGTACTCTTAATTTATTTCTTTTTCTCCCTTTGAACTATTCTCCTGGCAAATTCCTGTTTAAATCCAATCTGCTGATTCTATGTCTGTTCAACTGAGTGTGGCTGGTGGAAAGCTCATGATCACGCTGACTGCAGCCCCTTTAAATTCACGGCTATTAACCTCAAGTGAGTCTTTACTGCTGCCTGGCAATCTCATTGTTTTTCCAAATCCATTTACAATCTCGCTCCTCTAGTGAGGTATTTTACATAGTTTTCAATTTTCTCAAGCTTCCTCCCAAGTCCTTACTCTTATGTTGCTGCCTGTGTTACTGAGAAAACAGAAGCAGTTGGAAGAGAACTTCTACGTGTTGCCATCATCACATCCCACAAAACTGCCTCTGTGTCCATGTGCATAGCCTGCATTCCTCTGAGGACAGGTTGTCTGTGCTCCACATATGAATACCACCTCTGCCTTTGCACGGGTTACCAACCGCTCTTCTCTACTCAGGGATGTGCAAATGTATGTGTGTGCACATACACATGTATGTGTGGCCTGTTTATAGAAAAGTTTTGATTACCAGACATATTATAAAATCATGGGCCCATATAAAGTCTAGTAATTTATAGCTGAAAATTTGGAGGGCTAGGAGTCTAGTTCAGTGGCCGAGTGCTGCTTAGCAATCATGAGACATTTGGTTTTGATTCCTAGTACTATATAAAAAAAAGATTTAGGATAATGGTCAGAGAAGTTCTTAAATATTGATTTATTATCCCATCAATGGTGTCTAGGCACTTTCTCTCTCTTCCTGTTCAGATCCAAGGAGCATCTTTTTGGTTTTTTTTTTTTTGTTCTTAATTGTCAAATGTGATGCTTCTGGTGAATTTCATATCTCCTACCAAAAAAAAGGTAGCAGGACTATAAACTTTGTCATGGCTTTTCAGAATATTGAGATATTCTTTCATCTCTGCATTTCCTTAAAACCATTTAGTTAATGCTGGTTATCTTATTATTTAGGACATCATCCATTATTCTGTCCATGAATGCCTCATTCCCATAACTCTGCCAAATATTATTACCTTGGAGCCTCATTGCCAACCATCACAAAGGCAAACCCAGAGCATGCAGGAACAGGGGAACAACAATTTGTTTTCTGGTTGTGTTAAGTGAATCATTCAGGTGTTTATTTATAAATGCAGAACTGCATAGTCTTCTCTTGAACACTGTAGGCTGTAATCACACCATTCTTAGGATATGATTAATGTCAGTGCTGATCCCATCCCTACCTTGCACACATTACCACTAAATAGGAAGGAGGGAGAATGGTCCCATGAGTAGAATGAGAAGAGTAGCTTCATTCACTACAGAATACCCTGAAGTATGAAAAATATTTAAAGTCATAAGACTAGATGACAACCACAACATGACACTTGCATATTGATTGGACACTGTATCAGTTCAAAGGACTACCTGTATTATAGAACAGCAGTTTTAAAATGCCCGTAGGGGAAGTAGGCAGTTCCTCTCTTGAGAATCACTGGACTCTCCTCTGAAGAGGAGGGTGAGTAACTTCCCTGCGTGAGAGAGACAAGGGAATGGCCAAAAGATGCCTGGTACCATCTCTTGCTGTGAACCAGAGGTGACACTGCAATCACAGATAGGTCATAGTGGTCACACAGATCTCTCCTCTGTCAATACTCATGTTCTAGTTGATTTATCTAGGGTCACCATATATGGCATAGTTGGACGTGTACCATGTGTGTACACTGCCTAATTCCAGGGGACACTATTACCAAAAACTGTAACGTGAATAAAATTGTGCTCTGCAAAATGTGAGCAACTGAATGTTGTGATTCTCATCTATCTGATGTCTTTAAATATTTTTCACACTTCATGACAACAGATTCTTTCTCTGAACTTCAAACTCACATCTATTCATCAATCTTTTCAACATCTTCACTTGGATGTTAAATCTAATATCTAATATCAAACTCCTGATTTTCTCCCTTAAATTTCTTCCTCTTATAATGTACTCACTTGAGTAAACGGCCACTCTTTCATTCTAGTTGCCCAGTCCAAAAACCTGATTCATCTTTGACTCTTCTTCCCTTCTTACCCTATGTTCCTTCTGTCAGCAAATCCTGTTGGTGCTAGACCTTCAACATATATCTAGATATGCCTCACTACACTTACTATTAACAACATGGCCAAAATAATTATCATCTCTTTCCTATATTATAATATTTTTCCAATTGGTATCTATGCATCTATCTTTGTTCTCTTCAGTCTATTCATACTATACAGTCAGTTCCTATGACTGCTCAAAACCATTCAGTATTTGATTTTATCACCCAGAATTAAATCCAGAGACCTTAATCTGGTTCCCAAATCCCTGAATGATCTCACTTCTTCTACCTTATTACCCCCCCTTTTTTTTTTGCTCCTCACCCTTTGTTCATGTCGCTGTCCAAAATGGTTTGATTGTTGGTGTTTGAACATGGCAAGTCTGCTCCAGCTCACAGCTTTGGAATCTGTTTATTCAATCTAGACTGCTGTTCTATCAAGTGTTGTCATGGCTCTGTACCTTACCAACTTGGCTCCATGAATCAGCTGCAATTATGTCAGTGAGGACTTCCCTGACCACTCTAATTGAAACAGCAAGCGCCTCTCTACTGGCGGTTCCTATTCCCCCTTTCCCTGCATGTTTAATCCATGGCACCATCGCCATCATATATACTACATATTTTAATTTAAAGTTTCATCTAATGGCTGTATCCACCCACTAGAAGATAAGCATTATGAGGGCAGTGAGTTTGTCTGTTTTGTGTTCTTTTGTATCTCCAGAGCTTGGCGCTGACACAGAGTGGGTGCTATATTTCTTGAATGAATAATTGAATCACTTATTGTTGATTTTTTTCTCTTAACATACTGTGTAACACAGATAGTATTATTTATAACCCAGGGTTATATTGCACATATTTTCTTTTTTTTTGTGAATAGTATTTATTTATTTATTTTTAATATATTCAAGATAGTATTACATTTTGGAGGAAATCGTCAATCATGAACAAATGCATAATGCCAGAGCAAGCCAAGGCTAAGGCCATTCCATGGTATCCCCCCTTTGGGTCCCCCCACCCCATCCCATGTTTCCCCCTACTTAACCCCGTGTTAGTTGGGCTTCTCAAGGAAGTCAAAGGTTCCCCACTGGGTTGATACCCCCACACTCCCTCCCTCCAGCAGCCTTGATATCCCTCCTATCCCCTCTCCTCTCCCTGCGACCCTCCCTTCATCCCTCAGAATCCTAGGCAAGGTTCCCCCTGTTTGTGTAAGAAATTCACCCATTTTGAGTTTATTATTAGCTTAGCCAACTATCAGTCTGTTTCCGATTGTATTCCAACTTCCACATATGAGAGAAAACATTCGGCCCTTGAGTCTCTGAGTTTTGGATATGTCACTCAGCATAATTTTTTTTCATCTCCATCCATTTGGCTTCTAAGGCCATGATACCCTTCTAATGGCAGGGTAGTATTCCATTGTATATATGTACCACAGTTTTTGAATCCACTCGTCCAGTGAGGGGCATCTGGGTTGGTTCCATAGTCTAGCTATAGTAAATTGAGTTGCTAAAAATACTGATGAATCTGTTGTCTCTGTAGTATGCCAGTTTTTTGGGGAAATATGAAGGAGTGGGATAGCTGGGTCATAAGGTGATTCCAGCCCTAGTTTTTGTTTTTGTTTTTGTTTTTTGGGTCTTTTATTCTTTCTTTTTTTTATTAGAAGAATATAGAAATACAGTTGAGGGAGAAACAGTATCAAAACATTAACAATCAATGGATATAAACTTTGTTAGTGAGGGGAAAAACCAGATCACGGATAACCACCTTGGATTTTACCTTTTGCAGTTTCCCCCAGAAGTACTCATGCGTTAAATGGATAGTTCGTGGAGGAATGACATCGGTGTCTGGGATGGTTCCCCCATCTTCCCAATTTCCAGTCTCCTATAAGTTCTTCATATACCCTCCCCCTCCCCATCCCCCTCCCTGCACCTCTGAGAATCCTATAGAGCCATCCCCCTAATGTTCTGAAAGTCATTCAATTTGCAGTTTTGCAAGGTTAGCCATCAGCCCTACTGCTTCCCCAAATATGTTAGCATCAATAGATGAGAGAAACCATTCGGCCCTTGAGTCTCTGAGATTGGGAGACTTCACTAAGCATAAATCTATCCATCTCCATCCATTTGATTTCAAAAGACATCATATTGATGATGGCGATCTGAAGACAAAAGGCTTCCCCTGCACCTCCGTGACTGATCAGGATATTTCCGGCTTCTCACCAGTATTTTGAGGTGCATTTGGGGGATTAGCATTGTGAATCACCAGTCCTAATCTTAACAGAGGTTCTGGGGAATAGAGACTTAGGAGCGACCAGGGATTCTCTGTTCCGCAGTGCCGTGGCGGCGGCGGCGGCGGCTGGCCCGCTGGCCGGCATTTGCACTCTCCCGCCTACATTCCCACCCGCCCGAGTCACTTCTGCAAAGAAAAACCCGCACAGCTTTAAAGACAGTGTTCTGGCGAGGACACCTCCCGGACCTGCGCTCTGTCTGGCGGCAGGATCAGTGACTGGAAAGAGCTTTCATATAAGCACAGAGCAGCGGTTTGCGCAGAAGAGGTGGTGCGGGAACTACAAGGGCGTGGGAGCCGAGCAAGCATCGGTACTTTATACTTGCTAGTTACCACACGCCCAGCCCGCCTGATCAGGGCAAAACCTCTTTGGGATTGCAAAGCAAGCTCTAAATACTCCGTCTGGAAGCAGCAGAGATCAAAGGTGGAAACAGGACCAGAAGGCTTGGCTGAAGCCCTGAAGAAGGTGTGGGAGCAGTGAGGGAAGGGGAGCATCCATTTTTAAAACCACACTCCCTATCCTGGACCCGCATCTCCCAGGTCTGCAAAAGAGGCTCATAAAACTGTGCCTGGATTCTGCAGCTGAACACAGGCAGTCTCAGCAGAAGGTGGGGTCAGGGGCCTGAATCCTCCTCTCATAAAGGATGTGGGACTGAGGAGTAATGGAGTTCAAGGCCCTGTCCTCCCACCACAGACACTTCTTTCACAGGGCAGAGGAGCTGACCCCCACCCCAGGGATCACAGAGGTCATGTCCGACAACGACCAGCAGAGGGAGCGCTGATAACATATCTTCTGACCTTCGGATCCCCTGAATACATCTTCAAAAAAGGGTTGAAACTGGTCATATCCAGCCATAAATAGAAGATCCACTCCCTGAAAGGACCAGAGACAATCATATTATCGATACTTCCAGGGATTGCCTATTAAGTATAATTTTCCTCCTTTTTTTTTTTGCCTTTATTTCGACTTCATTTTCATATTTTCAAGGTGTGTACCAAGGCGATATATGGTGGAGTTTACTGGTTCTCCAATATATAAAAACTCTAGCAGGGTTTTTTACTTTTCTGTAATGCTAATGTTGTAGAACAGTTAACCCCTACCCCTCCCCCCTTTTTTCTCTTCTTTTTTCTTTTTATATCCCGTCTCTTCTTTTTTCTCTCTCCTCTTAGAGGGATAATTAACAATAGTAGTTCTTCTTAGCTTGGTAGCCTGTTTTTAAGGTTTCTTTCTCTTTTCCTTCTTTTCCTATTTAGCAGATCTCTGACTCACTCTTACCCATCCGTCCTAGCCCTGTTATCATTCTAGAGAAGAAGGACTCCAGTCAGTGCATAAAGTAACTGAAATATTTTATGCTTGAAGTGCATAATTCTCAGGGAACACTTCTTCCCTTAAATTTTAGCAATATTATTTTGGCAATTTTGGCAATGTTTAGCCAAATCTTGCCAATAACCCTTTTACCCTTCCTATATTAGGCCACAGCTATCCTAGCTTCCCCTCGGATCTGTATCTTCTTTTCTATTTCTTTCTTTCCTGCTTTATTTCATAGTTAGTAAATCTTTTCTGTTCAATTTCCTTTTCTCTTCAAATGTTTTCCCCTTAGCATTGTCTTGTTCTTTCTATAGCAAAAAAATTTTTAAACTCCTCCACTTTCTCACTGTACATAATTGGCATACATGTACCTCTCTCTTAATTTTACCGGCATTACCCCCTCCGTTCTGACTCCAAATTAGTTAACTCAATTTCACCCCCCATTATTAAGACTATGTAAATATTACTGCGGCAATTGTTAATCTGAGTAACACGTATTTGTTCCTGAATTTCTGTCATAGGTAATAGTAATTTTCTAGTATCACCAAAAGTATTGATTATTACCTACAATAGTTGCATAGGCCGAAATTGATAGTCCATTATAGTGGATGCTAAATAACTAATTCACTACTGTTTATTGTAAGCTTTGATTATACATATTGCTAATTTACTTCTAGCACATGAGGTGTTGGAATTCTGCAAGGCTAACAAACAGTTTAGAGTAAAAGGGCTTGTCTTGTGAAATCAACTCTCCTGACAAAACCCCATCTCAAAGAAGGGTTGGGATGGATCTCCCAACCCAACAGCTTAGTCCAAAAGGCAGAAGACAGGAAAAAGAACCACAGAACCTGTAGTGCTCCCACAAAAGGTTCACCTGGTAAATAAGAGAGA
>PVKS010033495.1:0-21670 GCA_004027875.1 Aplodontia rufa
AAAAAAAAAAAAAAAAAAAAAAAAAAAACACCCCAAATCTCCAAAGCAATTCTAAACCAAAAAAAGCAAAGCTGAAGGCATCACAATACCTAACTTCAAATTATACTACAGAGCTATTATAGTAATAAAAACTGCATGGTAGTGATATAAAAACAGACGCATAGAGCAATGGTACAGAATAGAAGATGCATAGACAAACCCCACAGATACAGTCATCTGAGCCTTGACAAAGGTGCCAAAAAACATACATTGGAGCAGCATGCAGTGGTGCATGCCTATAATCCTTGGCTTTGCTATAATCCTTAGGCTTGGAAAGCAGAGGCAAGAGGATCTTGAGTTCAAAGCCAGCCTCAGCAACTTAGTGAGGTCCTAAGCAACTTAGTGAGACCCCCGTCTCAAAATAAATAAAACAGGCTAGGGATGTGGCTCAGTGGTTGAACGTCCTTGGGCTCAATTAAAAAGAAAAAAAACATGATTGGAGAATAGACAATCTTTTTAATAAATTGTGCTGGGAAAACTGGTGGGAAATAAAGGTCTAGTCTCATTTTAGAGACCCTTATCTCTCACCCTGTACAAAAGTCAGCTTGAAATGGATCAAAGGCCTAGGAAGCAGACCAGAAACCATGCAACTCCTAGAAGAAAAGGCAGGGTCAGTAACACTCCAACATACAGGTACAGGCATCGAGCATAGGACTCCTAAAGCTCAAGAAATAATGTCAAGGGTTGGAGCAGAGGCTCAGTAGTTAAAGCACTTGCCTGGCATGTGCAAGGACCTGGTTCAAGCCCCAGCACCACATACACAACTCAGTGTCAGGGAAATGAAAACCAGATGAAAAATTAAATAAAATTGATTCTCTCTTTCTCTCTCTCCCTCTTTCTTAAAAAACAAACAAAAAAAAAACAATGTCAAGAGTTAATAAAAGGGATGGCATCCAAATTAAAAAGTGTCTGCACAGCAAAGGAAACCATTAAGAATGTGACGAAACAACTTTACAGAATGGACAAAAATCTTTGCTGGCTACTCTTCTACAAGAGGGTTAATATCTGGAATATATAAAGAAAATACCCCACAATTAATAATTGGTTAGATGAACTAAATAGACACTTAGTCAAAAGAATAATAGTCAAAAGAAGAAATACAAATGGTCAACAAACATGAAAAAATGTTCAACACCATTAGCGATTAGGGAAATGCAAATCTAAACTACCCTTTGATTTCATCTCATTCCAGTCAGAATGGCAGCTATCAGGAATGCAAATCATAATAAATGCTGGAGTGGTGGCTCAGTGGTTACAGCGCTTGCCTGGCATGCGTGAGGACCCGAGTTCCAACTCCAGTATCATGTATACAACGAAGTGTCAGAGCAACGAAAGCCATGGAAAAACTAAATAAAATGGATTCTCTCTTTCTCTCTCTCTTACTTTCCCTCTCTCTCTTTAAAAAAAATAAAAATAGTAAATGCTGGAGAAAATATTCAGAAAAAGGAACACTTTTACACTGTTGGTGGGATTGTAAATTAGACAACCATGATGGAAATCAGTAGGGATGATCCTCAAAAGATTAGGAATGGAACCACCATATGACCCAGTTATACCATTCCTCAATACTTACCCTGAAGAATTAGAGTCATCATACTCAGTGATACATGCATACCCATGTTTATAGCAGCAAAATTCACAATAACAAAACTGTGGAACCACCCTGGTGGGCATCAATAGATGAATGGAAAAGGAAAATGTAATATATATACAGAATGAAGTATTATTCAGCCACAGAGAAAAATGAAATTATGTTATTTGCAGGATAATGGATGGAACTTGAAAACATGTGTTAAATGAAATAAGCCAAACTCAGAAGGTTTTCTGTTATATGTGGAAGACACAGGGAAAAGGAAAAGAAAGATGTATTTGTGGCTGAGTGCAGTGGTGCATGCCTATAATCCTAGTGGCTCAGGAGGCTGAGGCAGGAGAATCACCAAGTTCAAAGCCAGCCTCAACAACTTAGTGAGGCCCTAAGCAACTTAGAGAGACCCTGGCTCAAAAGAAAAAATAAAAATGGGCTGGGGATGTGATTCAGTAGTTATGTGACCCTAGATTCAATCCCTGGTACCCTCCACCCCCAAAAAAGATCTATGTGTGGAGGAGTGAATCTCAAGAAAGTTGAAGGGAGATTAGAAGAGTAGAGGAAAAGGACCAGGGAAAGGCAGAAAGGGAGGGAAGGGTGATGCTGTCCAAATTATGTTGTTATATTGTGTGCACGTACAGATATATAACAACAAATCCCACCACTATGTACAACAATAATGCACCAATAAAAAATATGGCAGAGAAAATGTTCTTGCTCTGACATCAGAAGAGAGGATGTTCTACTGATCACCTGTACTCAGTCTTCCCACTACTCTTGTCTAATTGGATTGGCCTCTCTGAACTGGAGGGGGTTTTGGAAAGACTTTGACTTTGTACTTTACAAACTTTTTAGCCATAGAACTTTTTCTGGAGTAAATCATCCATGGAAACCAAATAAATAAAACAGATATAAGCAGTTGAGGGTGCCTCGGAGCACTCCCTCCCACTCTAGGCCCTGCCCTCAGGGTTGGGACACACAGTTGGAGCACTGCTGAGGCCAAGAAGGGACAGGAAAAGGAGAGCATGAGGATCAACATAACCTCTACCTGCGATAGCCACATGTGACTGCTGGAGTTAAAATTAAATAAAATTTAAAATTCCATTCCTTAGTCACATTTTGTCCCATTTGGGTACAGGACAGGACATACATAGAACATTTCCAGCACTGAGGAAAGTTCTGTGGGACAGTCTTCTCTAGAGGGAAACTCTGTCACAAGTGTTAAAATGTTGAGTGTTGGGCTGGAGCGGTGGCTGAGCAGTAGGAGTGCTTGCAAACATGAGGACCTGGGTTCAAACCCCAGTACCACATACACAACTAAGTGTCAGAGAAAGAAAAATCAGATGAAAAACTAAATAAAATTGATTCTCTCTTTCTATTTCCCTCTTTCCCACTAGAAAAAAAATGTTTACTGTTATGTTGGACACACAATTTTGCATCTAAGAATTTATCCCAAGGCAATAATGGCATAACTATGCAAAAACGTATGTCAAAAGATATTTATTGGGCTGGAGTGGCGGCTCAGCGGTTACCGTGCTTGCCTGGCGTGTGCAAGTACACGAGTTCAAACCCCAGCACCAGGAAAGGTTGTAGCTTAATGCTTGCCTAACATGCATGAGGCTGAGTTTCAAGCTCCAGTACCACAAATAAATAAATAAAGATGTTACTAATAAAACCAATTTCCTGAACTGAGGTCTTATGATTCCATTCTCCTCCTGTATTCCCTGCAGGAGAATGCTTGAAGTTTATCTTTCTAGTTCCCTTTATATACTTGTACATGCTTATACACACATGCATATATCTATGAACAATTTATAATAGTCTCATGTGACTTTAATTTACACAAGGGGTGTCAGTATTGTATTGTGAGGTTCACCCATGGAGATGCACCAATCTAGTTTGCTTTTGTGGATGACTATACCAAGAGTTATCTGTTTACTTTCCTGTTGACCTATATGGAGAGTATTTCTGGTTTTTTCTTTTTTCTTTTTCTTTTTTTCTTTTTTTTCTTTTTTTTTTTTTTGCTACCATAAGTGATGCTATAATCAGTTTATGTCCCTGGTACCCATCAGTATAGGTTTTTGTAGGTCAAAGTTTATATTTAGGCGCATAAAAGCTAGATGACAGCTGTATACATCTTAAATTTACTGGAAATGTCTGGACACAGTGGTGCATCCCTGTAATCCCAGTGGCTTAAGAGGCTGAAGCAGGAGAATCACAAGTTCAAAGCCTTAGCAAGTGAGTGAGGACCTAAGCAATTTGTAAAGACCCTGATGCAAAATAAAAAATAAAAAGGTCTGGGGATGTGGCTCAGTGGTTAAGCACCCTGGGTTCAATCACTGGTACCAACTTATTCTGCAGATGGCTCCATGGTGGTAGTATGAATACTTCCATCAATGACATGGAAGAGTCACCTTTCTCTAGATCTTCACTGATACTTGACACTGCGAGATTTAAAAATTTTTGCCAAGATGATGGGTGTGAGATCACAGCTCACTGTTAGTTTTCATTTAATCACCTTTATTGATGTATAATTTATAACAATACACTGTACTCATTTTAAGAATTTATTTATTAGGGCTAGAGCGGTGGCTCAGTGGTTTCGGCGCTTGCCTGGCAAGCACGAGGACCCGGGTTCAAACTCCAGCACCACATACACAACTAAGTGTTGGAGCAACTAAGGACATGTGAAAAACTAAATAAAGTTGTTTCTCTCTTTCTCTCTCTCACTGTCCCTCTCTCTTAAAAAAGAATTTATTTTTTATGGTACTAAGGATTGAACCCAGGGATGCTCTACCACTGAGTTACATCCCCAGCCCTGGGTATTGATATTGTATTGAGATATCTTCTGGGTTTTACTTTTACTTTGTTTACATTTTTGGCTTTTTTTTTTTTTTTGAGTCAGGGTCTTGCTATGCTGCACAGGCTGACTCTAAACTCCTGGGCTCAAGTAATGCTCCTGCTACTGTAGCAGGTACTATAGGAACACATCACTACACCTGCTTACTTTTTTGTATTACTCAGAATGCTTACAGAAAAATAAGTCAGTTTTAGAATTAAAATTTTCTATTTGGGAAAGTTAGAAAAACGAACACAGGGGCTGGAGTGGTGGCTCAGTGGTTACGGCGCTTGTCTGTCATGAGTGAGAACCCAAGTTCAAACCTCAGCACCACGTACACAATGAAGTGTGGGAGCAACAAAAGTCACATGAAAAACTAAATAAAGTTAAGCCTCTCTCTCTCCCTCATTGTACCTCTTTTTTTTTTTTATCAATTTTTATTGAGTTTTTCACATGGCTTTCATTGCTTTGACACTTAGTTGTGTACGCGGGTGCGGGGTTTGAACCTGTGTACTTGTGCATGCCTGGTAAGCGCTGTAACCACTGAGCCACTGCTCCAGCCCCATTTGTACCTCTTTCTTTAAAAAAAAAAAACGACACAGGGAACCCACTCTATTTTGGAGGTGTTCCGGACTGAATTGGCTTAGAACAGAAAAGCAGATCAACTTTTTTTTCAACCAAGAATAAGACCCTGTCCTGGAGTCTAACTCACAGCCGCTGCTGGGGCGGGGGGACCCCTCCTAACTGCAGCAGCACTTTCTGTTCCTGCCTTTTCTATCATTTCAACAAAAAGTATCTCAAAAGCAATGCTTTTCAATACTTTAAAACAAAGACTAGGAAATCCCTACTCTTCTTGGAGGGTTAACACTCTTCATCCTCCAATATTTTTCACTTGGTTCTAGGCTGCAGCCACTCTCTGGACAGGCCTTGCTCTGGTCTAAGAAAGCAGTGGAGAAAATAAGGCACAACTTCTGCACACAGAAAATGGACTAAAGTGCACAGAACTTGTCCTTCCTTCACTTTCTTGGCCGCTCCTACACATTCTTTTTGCTGGAAACTTCTCATTTTGCTGTCCTCTAATATGGAATGTCCAAGGGCTTGATGTCGTAGCTGGCCTCTAAAGATGTCCCTCACCAATTCCTCCCTCCAAAGAGGCCCATGATGCACTTCCCATAAAGAGATGAAATTTATTTCCCCTCCCCTATAACAGACTGGCAGAATGACTTGCTTTGATCAACAGAATGAAGTTTCAGGCCTGCTAGCATTTTCTATTGCTTGGAGGAAGTCACTGCATCATAAAGAAGTTTGAGCTAAATCAGGTGTGATGGCTCATGGCTTAAACACAGCAACGAAGGAGGTTGCGGCAGGAAGATCACAAGTTCCAGGCCTCCCTGGGCAATTTTTTAAAACAAGTTTTTTTTGGGGGGGGTACTGGGAATTGAACCCAGAGCCCATTTTATATTTTATTTTGAGACTTGCTCTCACTAAGTCATTTAGAGTCTTGCTAAGTTGCCGATGCTGACTTTGAACTCCTGATCCTCCTGTCTCAGCCTCCTCAGTCGCTGGAATTACAGGAGTGCACCACCATGCCTGGCTCAAATTTAAAACTTGGCAGCACTGAGGATGGAGCTCAGTGGGAAAATCTGGGTTCAGTCTCCAGTAGAAGAAAAAAGAAGAGGAGGAGGGAGAGGAAAGAGGAGGAGGAGGAGAGAAAGGGGTAGAGGAGAAGGGGAAAGAGCTTGAGCTAGACTGATGAGGAAGGGGCCACATACCTCTCTGGACATGGAGTATGTGAGTGAGGGCTTCTTTTGCCCTGTGGCCCAGCTGATACTATACAGTGTAAACTACAACAGCCAAGGCCTGCTCAAATTCCTGACCAATGGACTGTGAGAAACAGAAAGTTGATGTTTTAAGACATCACAACAGGGCTGGAGCGGTGGCTCAGAGGTTTCGGTGCTGCCTGGCAAGCACGAGGACCCAGGTTCAAACCCCAGCACCACGTACACAACTAAGTGTTGGAGCAACTTAGGCCATGTGAAAAACTAAATAAAGTTGTTTCTCTCTTTCTCTGTCTCTCTCACTGTCCCTCTCTCTTAAAAAAAAAAAAAGTAAAAAAAAAACATCACAACAAATAACCAACTACACTGTCTTCACTCACCTCATCCCTGCCTAGGCGATCCCAGTCACTCTCAGTACTAGAACAGTCCACATGCTCTTGAAGCCGGCTCCCAACTCTCCCTAGACCTCCAAATTCATCTATCCAACTTCCTTCTCAATGTGTCCACTTAGATGACAAATAACCATCTCAAACTGAAAAGGACCTTTGCTCACCCATCAGGGGGATAAGACTTCCCTGTCGCAGCAAATGGCAAATCTAGCAAAAACTGGGAATTGGGGGCTGGGGTTGCAGCTCTGTGGTAGAGCACTTGCCTGGCATGAGCAAGACCTTAGGTTCCATCCCCCGTACTGAAACCAAACACCTGGGAATCATCTTTATTTTTTCTTATTCCCACACCCTACATCCAATCCTTCTCAATTCTATTGGCTCTACTTCCAAAATATATCCAGAATCTGACCACTCCTAACCATCTCCTTCACCACCATCCTGGTCTAATCCATCATCATTTCCCATTTGGGTTACTGTAATAAATTCCTAATTCATTTCTCTACTTCCACTCTTACCTCTTCTCTCCCCAACTTCCACCCCAGCAGCAGCTAAAGTGCTCCTTTTAAAAAGTTCAAGTCAAATCATATCACTTCTGTGCTCAAAACCCTCCAGGGATTTCGATCTTGCTCAAAGTAAAGCCCAGATTTTTTTTTTTTGTCCTGGGGATTGAATCCTGAGACACTTTACCTATGAGCTATATCCCCGGCTCCCACACTTTTAAAGAGAGAATTAATTTTATTTATTTTTTAATCTGGTTTTTGTTTTTCCAACGCTTAGTTGTATATGTGGTGCTGAGGTTCAAACTAGGGTCCTCATGCATGCCTGGCAATCACTCTGCCACTGAGCCACCACTCCTGTACCCCCAGCCCTTTCTTATTGTTTATTTTTTCCCATATATTTGTTGGTGCGTTATAGCTGTACATAGTGAGGTTTGTTGTTACACAGTCACACATGAACAGAATACAACATTTTTTTTTTATTTTCAGAGGGGTCTCACAAAGTTGCCCAGACTGGCCTTGAGCTCAAAATCCTCCTGTCTTAGCCCCTGGCCACCAGTCACTGGGATTACAGGTGTGAGCCACCACACCCAGCCAAAAGCCCAGAGTATTGCAAATCATATGTAAGGGACTTATATCTAGAATATAACCTTATTAAAATATGGGATAAAGAGCTGAAAAGACATTTTTACAAGATACATTAATGAGCAACAAGCATATAAAAGATGCTCAGTATCCTTAATCATGAGGAAAATACAAATCAAAATCACAAGATACTACCTCATACTCACTAAAATAGCTATAAAAAAAAGTAAGACAATAACAAGTGTTGGTGAGGATGTGGAGAAATTGTAAACGTTGTCTATTGCTCCTGGGAATGAAAAATGATACAGCCACTTTGGAAAACAGTGTGGCAATTCTTCAAAAGTTTAAACACAGAGTTACCATAGGACCTGGAAATTCTATTCCTGGGTACACCCAAGAAAAATGGAAACATATATTCACATGAGAACCTGCACAGATGTGTTCCTCCTAGCATTATTCATATTAGCCAAAGATTGGAAATAATTCAAATTCCCATCAACTGATGAGTGAATAAATAAAATGTCATACTGCTAGACAAGATGGGGCACACCTGTAAATTCCAGTGATGTGGGAGGCTGAGGCAGGAGGATCCCAAGTTTGAGGCCAGCGTCAGCAATTTAGTGAGACCAGTCTCAAAATAAAAAGGGCTGAGGATGTCACTCAGTAGTAGAGCACCCCTCAGTTCAATCCTTTATACAAAATAAATAAATTAAATGTCATACATACAGTAGAATATTATTCAGCAAGAAAAATAAAGTACTGAAAAAACTAAAATATGGATGAACCTTGAAAACATTAGGCTTAGTGAGAGAAGTCTGTTACACATATTGCACAGTTCTGTTTATATGAAATATCAGAATAGGCAAATAGAGGCTGGGGTGAGGGTGGAATGAGAGATGATGGTAAGGGTGTAGGACTCTTTTTTTTTAAAGATAGAGTGAGATAGAATCAATTTTTATTTATTTTTTTCATCTGCCCTTTGTTTCTCCAACACCTAGTTTTGTATATGTTACTTGGGTTTGAACCTGGGTCCTTGCGCTTGCAAAGCAAGCACTCTAACAACTGAGACACTGCTCCAGCCCCAGGAATTCTTTTTGAAACTATGGAAAAGTTTTAAAACTGATCATAATGATAGTTGCACAACTTTGCAAATATACTAAAAAGCCATTACTTACATACTTTAAATGGGTGAATTGTATAGTATGTAAATTATATATAAAAAAGACTTTTTAAAAAGTTTCTGGAGCAAGGCAGAAAAAAATTTCTGGCACATGCCTATAATCCCAGCGACTTGGGAGTCTGAGGCAGGAGGATCACAAATTGAAAGCCAGCCTCAGCAACTTAGTGAGGCCCTAAGCAACTTAACAAGACCCTGTCTCAAAATAAAATATATTAAGAAAGGGCTAGGGATGTGGCTCAGTAGTTAAGCATACCTGGATTCAATCTCTGGTACCATAATAAATAAATGAATAAATAAAAAATCTCTGTGTTTGATCCCCAGCAGCTTGTGCACACACACCCACGCCCACATGCATAAACTCACGTGTGTGTGCACGCACACATGGCCATGCACACACACAAGTCTTTTACTGTGGCCTATAAAGTCCTCCATTATGTGACTTCATCTCCCTCCATTCTTTCCCTTGCCCGCTCTGCACCAGTCACTAGGTCTCCTCCATGCCCTTTAGAATATCAAATACATACCCAACATGAGGCTAGGGCTATCACTTATGGTTGAGCAGCGTGTGCACTGCACAAAATGCTGGGTGACAGCTGCAATCCAGAGCTTATCGGGAATGGGGCTCTGGGTCCCAAACTCTCAAGGGGGCCATTTTTTCCCTAATTAGCACAAAGGTACTCGCTATGACTGTGCTCAGGGCTTTTGCCATTGTGCTCCCTCATCTCTTCCACTCTTCCTCCCGTACCCACACAACTTACTCCTCAGATCTATTCAGTCTCTGTTGAACTGTCCCCAGAGAGGCCTTTCCTGACCACTGCATGGTCGACCACACGTGCACTCTCATCATCCACTAGCCTCTAGCGGGAACTTGCTGCCACCTGATAGACACGGACACAATGTGTCGGTTGCCTTCTGTCTCTTTCCACTAGAATGAAAGCTCCATGAGAATTATGGAATTGTTTAGAATAATGTCTAGCACATAGTAAGTGCTCAATAAATATTTAAGTGCATGGATAAATGAAGTTAAATCAAGTGATCATCAGAGGCTTAAACATGGACCAGCTGTCAAGGCCTGGTGGCACATACCTGAGATTTTAACTACTTGGTAGGCTGAGGCAGGAGGATCTCTTGAGCCCAGGACTTTGAGATCAGCCTGGGCAACATAGTGAGACCTTGCTTCAAACAATAACCCAAACCAAAATATGAACTTGTCTAAGCTGATTCTAGGTGGACAGACCATGTGTCTTTAGTGGACTGGGTGGACTATATAACCAGGGAAAGGGAGGAGGACGTGCTGCCTCTGGGGGGCTGAAATTATCCAGAAGACAAAGCCCCTTCCATTAATGAGAAGGTTTTAGTAAAGACAGAGGAAGTCACTGGCTGGTCTGGCCTCTTACCTCTTCCTTAGTGTAGTACTTCAGGAGCCCTTCTCTTGCCAGCAAGACAAACTTCCTTCTCAGGAACTGTGCATTGTCCCTTCCCCGCTTCCACAGGAATCCTTCTCGGTTACCTTGACCCAGGGATGAGAAGCCATGAATACCCATGACCTTAAGATGCTCAAGAAGCTCATGAACCTCTTAGGGTTTCAGGGGTAGAAAGGACCCTCCATCTGTTGCCCAAATACCTTCAATCTAACTTGGCTATCTCAGCTTCAGGGAACAGGTGTCCTGTTTGGGTGCCAGCTTTGTTGTGGCTTATCATCAGACTTCCCCCACCGTGCAAAACCTTTCTTTCTTGGCACTCCGTGGTATCAGGCTATCTCATTAGAAGACACAATAAACCCTTAAGAAGTCTAAGTCCTGAGAAACTGGACTGATTCTGGAAGAGGTCTAAGTATGCATGGCCCTGCCCAACTTCACATGGACATTGGCCTAATGAAACTTTGGGAATAATGAGTGACCTCAAGGTGTTTGTTGGTTTGAAGACTAATTGGGGCTCCTGGTAGCTAAAGTTGAGCATTGGTTGCCTCTGGTCCTCCAAGAGTAGTCTTCTACACTTTGCTCTCTGGGTCACTGTCAGCTTGGACTCAGGGCAGTGGGCTGAAAACTGCCATAGATCCAAGGTGACCAATGAGGCTGTAACCTGCACAATGGCAGAAAGGGAGACTGAAAGGCAGCCTCTGCTCCTTACCAAGCTATGCACTGCACCAGGAATGACATTAGCCAGGGGGTAGGGATGCCTTGGTTAATGAGTCTGCCCAGTGTAGGAGTCTTTCTACAATGCATGCTAAGACTCTGTATATTCCTGCAGCCCTGCAAGGACCTGAGGCCATCATGCTTCTCAGCTGCTCAGACCATAAGACCCACTTGCTGATTTGCTTGCTGTTTCAAGGCAGAAGAAGCAGGTCCCATGGTGTAATGGTTAGCACTCTGGACTTTGAATCCAGTGATCCGAGTTCAAATCTCAATGGGACCTTACTAAAACTTTGGGGCTGGAGCAGTGGCTCAGTGGTTATGGCGCTTGCCTGGCATGAGAGAGTACATGAGTTCAAACCCCAGCACCATGTACACACTGAAGTCTTGGAGCAATGAAGGCCCCTTGAAAAAGTAAATAAAATTGATTCTTTCTTATTTGTCTCTCTCTCCTTCTCTCATTTTTTTTAAAGGCAAAGGAGCCCACCCCTTGGCTCCTGTGGGCAGAGCCGTGGCAGCAGGCATCTTATGGCAGGCATCTCATGGATGGATCTTGCTCCTAATATTCAGGCATTTCATTTGTACAGCTCATCAGAACACAGATTTCCCAAGATACGAAAATAACCTTACCTGGGGGAGCAAAGCCTTTCCCATCAGCCATAAACTCCTGTCTCTCATACTTAGCTCGAATCCACTGTTCCTTTAAGACCCTAAAAAGAGAGAATTTTTGGTTACAGGAATCCAGAGGCACTCTACCACCGAGCTAACCCCCAGTCCTTTTTATTTTGAGACAGGATCTCATTAAGTTGCTGAGGCTGGCTTTGAACTTGTGATACCCCTGCTTAGCCTCCAAGAAGCTGGGATTACAGGTATGCACCACCCCACCTGGCAGCTGTTTTTTTTTTTATGGTTATTATTTAAGGATCAGCAGCTCAAGCAAGTTTTTGTAGCCAACCTGAGCTTAGGTGGGATAGTCCTACACATAACATTCAACAGGAAGTAGCTGAAAAGTACTTTCTACTAAAATACCGACATCTCTCCTGTATCACCTATAAACCTCCAGAACAGCAGAAGCAGAATTTCAGATGGTACAGAAAATCCCCCATTTCACAGCTATGGAAACTGAGACCCAAAGAGGGCAAATGACCTATCAAACAAGAGAGGTGGAAAGTGGCTTCAGCCAGGAATATATACATGCAATACTGGGGATTGAACCCAGGGATACTCTATTACTAGCTACATCTCCAGCCCCTTTTATTTTATTTTTAAATTTTGAGATAGGGTCTCACTAAGCTGTCCATTCTGACATCAAACTTGCAACCCTCCTGCCTTGGCTTTCTGAGTAGCTGGGGGTACAGGCAGGTGCCCCCACCATATCCAGTTTAAACCAGGATTCATTTGTGATAGTACCAGATGCACTCCTGAATCTACCTGCTGACCTGGTCCACAGAAGAGACTGCCACAGACAAAGGCACTAGGGATGCGGTGGGGGGTGGAAGAGGTAAGTCCAGGAAAACCCCTCACCCAGACCCTAAGGATTTGCCCACTCACAGACAATCATTGGCCTGGGGAATGTAGTAGAAAGCTGGGACTCTGGCTTCAAACTTGGCCTTCACACGGAGGTTCCCATTGTGAGTCATAAACTGCAAGACAACAGTGACTTAAGATAATCTTAGGACTTGAAAAAAAAGTGAAATGAAACCCTGATCTACTCAGAAGGCCATCCATCTTGCTGGCTTCTAGGCTGGGTCAGAAAAAACTGCCTCTAAGCAGGAGACATCCCACCTGGTCAATGCACTGCTGAGAAGTCCCAGCCTGGACCAATGGTGGGCCATAGTAACCATGCCTCATGCAGGAACACTTCCCAGTTCTTTCACTGCGGCTCATTGGATCACCTCAGCCATTTTAACATTACCATCGGCATTGTAGAGATGAGGCAACTCAGGCTCTGAGACTCTGGATGATTTGCCTAAGGCAACGTAGCTAGTAAGCAGAAAGCAAGAATTTGAACCTAGCCCTGTCTAACTCCAAAGCTCACATTCTTTCTTCTACTCCCTCTGCAAGATGGCCAGACTCCCAGCAGCTCTGAACATCTGCAGGAGACAGAGGCAGCTGGGGATGGGAGAAGTGGGTGCTGACCTCATGCAGTACATACATCAGGGTGATCAGTGGATCGGAGAGTGGACCTGGAGGTAGCATATCTAAGGTGGGAGCAGCAGTGGGAAGAAACACCACATCCCTTGATTAGAATGAACCCTAATCTCCTTCCCAGGGGCTGTTGGTCTGTGTTATGGGATAGACAGTAGTTTTGGATCCCAACAGGGTTCAAATCCTGACTCGGCCATTTATTCCATAAATAACCCTGTGATCTCACCTATAAAAATGAAGAAAAAACACAAATAAAATCCTTTGGGCTTATGTGCAGGTTGACTGGCATCTGGACTTTCTCCTGCACCCAATGCCAGTCAACCTGCACTAGAATCTAAGTGCCAAAGGAGCAATGACCTTGTCTTGTCCACTCTTCTCTCCTAGCACCAGCACATAGTAGGTTTACATTAACTATGGGTAGGCTGAATAAGTAAAACATCCAACCCAGTGGTGTCTGGCACAGTTCAAGGCTGAGAGTGGGTGCTCAGTCATGTAACCTGCTTCCCCAATTGTCCTTGAACCCCTCAACCAACCAGTACAGTGCCGAACTGCCTGCTCTCAAGATTTCTTTTTAAAAGACAGTTAATTTTTGTTTTTTCATCTGGGTTTTGTTCTTCTTCCACTTGGTTGAACTCAGGTCCTTGCACATGCCAGGCAAGCACTCTATTGCTGAGACACTCTCAAGCCCTCTCTGAACATTTTTTTTTCTGGCCAAAATGTTATTACCCTTCAGGCTGAGGTAGTCCTCAGTGCCCTCAGGGCAGTGAAACGAAGAGATCCTCTTCCAGGCTGGGGGAGGGAGGGAGCACCATAGCACATTTCTCTTCCCCGAGTCTAGGACTTCCACTGAGGATAACAGCAATCGTTAATTTACTGCCTGCTTTGTGCCTCCACTGAGCCTGCATTTTGGTGTGCCCATAATCCAGATGTGAAAACGAACAGTTCATAACTAGAATTAAGTAACTAGCTCAGGGCCTCGCCGCTTCTAAGTAAGCAAGTGTTGAATCGGGATTTCACCTTAAACCCTCTGTCCAAAATGCCTCCACTGTGCTTCCTCTGAGAGTGGAGACACTCTCCTGTGTGGACGGGGAACACCCGCCCCGGTCTCCATCCCAGCTTTGCAGTTCCAAGACTCTCCACGGGCACCCTTGTACCTCCACAATACTGTCGTCCCAGAAGTCGAGTCTCACGGATTTGACTTTGCTGATGTCTGGGAAGTTGCGGTGGACGCCGGAGCAGTGGAGACAGATGAAGATCCCCAGCTTGTAAGAGGCCCAATCGGGATCTGCGGAGCAGGAAGGCACCTGAGCAGAGCTTAGCCCCGAGACCAGAGCTGAACTGGAGGCGCTGGGACAGGTAGGGCCTAACAGGATTCCGGAGGGGTTGACCAGCTCCGCCGGCGCAAGTCCCCCACCTTGGAACAACTAAGTTATTAGCATGAAATCTTCCGGTCAGCCCACCCGCCGTGGCCCCGCGGCCACCTGGGTGCAGACCTTGGAGTGAGTCCAAGGGATGGGGCGAGGCTGAGGCGGGCGCGACGTGGAAGTGACAGGGCTGAGGGGGAACTGAGAGGAGCGTGCGAGGGAGGGTCCAGCAGCGAAGCGCTCGGCTGGGAGCAGCTAGAGAGGAGGTCGGAATCGATGCTTCTGGTCCGAGCGCGGTGGAGAGGGAAGGGGAAGGACCTCGCAGGCGTCTGGAGGCGGGTCAGGGGACTCAGGACGGTCAGGAGGCCTGGGGCCGGGATCTGGGGCTTCTCAGTGAGTAAGATATTTGTGTCCGCGGGCGTGGAAAGTGCCCAGGTCTCGAGGGGTGACACAGGGAGCTGGGTCCCGAACCGTAGGGTAACTGATGGACTGTGGAAAGGACGGTCAGGGCGCCCAGCCCCCGGATCTACTATCCGGAGGGTCCCAGGACGTGGAAAGATCAGCGCCTGTCCGGAGTGGGGAGAGAGGGTCCTGGATCCGCGTGAGAGGACTGTCTGGGTGAACGGGGTCCGGGTCCCAGAGCGCAGTAAGGGGCACTCTGGGCCCTGAGAAGACGAGACGGGACCCGGTGTGCTCCTAGGAAAGGAGGTGGGCGGGTCGGGGGCGGGTCAGGGTCCCCAGCTACTCTTGCCCCGCGCGCCCCGCGCGCCCCGCGCCGCGGCGCCCTTACCCGCCGCCCCGCAGTCGGCGCAGTGCGCGTTGCCGGTGCCCGCCGCCTGCAGCAGCTCCAGCAGCCGCTTCTTGTTGCGCTCGCGGTCGCCCATGGCCAGCCGGGCGGGCTCAGCAGGGCTCAGCCCCGCCGCCTCCCGGCCCGCGGCCACCCATGGCCTGTGCGCTAGTCCCGGCGACCGAAAAGGACCCTGCCCGCCGCCCCTCCAGCCCCGCCCCTCCAGGGCCTTCCGTTCCGCCCTCGGCCCAGCCAGTCCCGCCCCGAACTCCACCGACCGGTGCGGTGGGACGCGAACACCAGAAGTCTGGCGCCCCGGAGCCAGATCAAATTCTGGCCCGCCACTGGAGAGCTGCAAGATTGTGGACAACCTGTCCAGCCTCTGTAAAAGAGGAATAAGGGCATGTGTCCACATCTCAGGGCTTCTTGGAAAAATTAAAGAGAACATAATTTTCGTTAGAATCTTACATCTATTTCGGGACATAGTTACATGCAAACATCACATTCTCAGGAAGCCCTTTTCTTAATACCCAGTCTCGATCTCTCCAGCTTCTGATCCTCCTGGAATTCCATGATAGGACCCGTCCATCCCTTATGGCCCTGAGCACTTTCTGTCCACCTCGCAGCACAGCTATACACGCTAGAGTTTATTCCACTTCCTGCCCCCAAACACAGACACGACTTCACTAGAGAATTCGATTTCTGCGACTTTGTTCCTGTATCTCTCTTATCTCCTAGAAATGTCACCTGCATGTTTTTAGAAGTCCAAAAAATAGTAGCATGACTTTGTTCACCAGGAAGTGAACCAAACTGGAAATAGCAGCGTCCTGTGAAATTCCATCACCAAGAGGTGTGGACAGCGAATAGTTGGTCTTGAATCTGAGCATTCATTAATCCCCTTCTCTTTGGGCTGGAGCGGTGGCTCAGCGGTTTCGGCGCTTGCCTGGCAAACACGAGGACCCAGGTTCAAATCCCAGCACCACGTACACAGCTGAGTGTTGGAACAACTAAGGCCATGTGAAAAACTAAATAAAGTTGTTTCTCCCTTTCTCTGTCGCTTTCTCACTGTCCCTCTCTCTTAAAAAAAAAAAAAATCCCCTTCTCTTCTTGATTCCATCCTCAGTTATTCATCCACCTCCTGGTAAAATACTGTAGGAACTTGCCATCTCCTCCGTAGGTAAACACCCATGGGGTGGAATGCATATGGCTTAATGCACAGGATATTAGATTTCCATCATGATAGACAGGACTGCAGCTAATATTCTTCTTCAGTTCCCTGAGTCTTTTTTTTTTAATAAAGAGAGAGGGAGAGTGAAATAGAGAAAGAGAGAAACAATTTTTATTTAGTTTTTCATGTGGCCTTCAGTGCTCTGAGACTTCGCTGTGTGCGCGGTGCTGGGGTTCGGACTTGCTACTCGTGCATGCTAGGCAAGCGCTGTAACGGCCAAGCCACGGCTCTAGTCCTACTTCCATGAGTCTTGGGCTCCACATCTATAAAATGAGGATTTTTGAGGTCTGCCTGCCTACGCAGGTCTTTTTTTCTTTCTTTCTTTTTTTAAACAGAGAAAGGGGGCTGGAGAGGTTACTGTGCTTGCTTGGCATGCACTAGGACGCAAGTTCAAATCGCAGCACCACGTACTCTTGGGAAGTGTCCAAGGAATGAAAGTCACATGAAAAACTAAATAAAAAAATGCTTCTCTCTTTCTCTCTCCTCTCCTTCAAAAAAAAAAAAAAAAAAAAGAGAGAGAGAAAGGACAGGGAGGAAGGGAGAGTTCTATTTAGTTTTTCATGTGGCCCTTGTTGCTTGACAAGGGGCTCGAACCCACATACTTGTACATGCCAGGCAAACAACCAACCGCTCCAGCCCTTCTACTCAGGTCTTTCAGATGACACACAATACCTTCAAAACACAGTGGTTTCCAACTTGCTTCCCCTCCCTCCCAGACTAGCTTGTGGAATTGTCATCTGGAATGCTGTGTGTCATTTCCCATCATCCCCAGCAGGAAGGAGGTCAAGCCACCAAGCCTACAGGAGGGAGGGGAAACATTTTGAAGAACAACCAGCCATGAGTCTTGACAGTGCTGGTGGAGGAGGCCCAACAACCCAGGAGAAGCCACAGAGCGACCAGTGGGAGAGCCAGCTGGGGTCAGGGGGCAAGAGACTGTTTACTAAACAAGCGAGAGATGATTCATTTCCTCTGCTTTGGATAAAAAAAGAGAACTACATCTCCCAGGAGAAAGATGGGAAAGGCAACTTAAGGTATGAAGGCAGAGGGACGGTGGGGAATGGGAGAGAAAAAAGGGACAAGCCAAGGATATTTCTGCTCTGTCCAAAGCCAGGGCAAAATTATGACACCCAGTTATTCTCTCTCCTATGGCACCTCAACTCTCATCGTCCACTTCCCAAGAGTCCCCCAGAGCCAACCCAAAGAAAATATGGCATCTCATTTCCAGTGAGGGGCCAGATATTGGGAGGTCCCTGGGGTTCCCCTCTTCCCTTCCTTATTTTTGGAGGTTTACATTTGACATGAATAAAAGCCTAAAGGTGGAATTTCAATCATGCTTACGGTGAAAAAAGGTACTCTGACATTGTATTTGTGATAGGTTTCTTTCTTTCCTTCTGCCTTTTTTGGGGGGTCTGGGGGAAAGAATGCTAATTGATATTCTTGAGTGCTTTTGCAGAATTCCACAACATCTGACATATCTGAGTTCCCTGATCACCCTGTGGGGGCAGCGTGGGATCAGGCCATTTTGCAGAAGAGAAGGCTGAGCCTCATAAGAATTAAGTTATTCAAAGTCATGGAGTCCAATAAGGAGTGAACAAGAACCCAAAACCCAGTCTCCTATCATGGTGTTGTTTTGGTCCAGTTTATTTCATGAAATCTCTCTTTTAGTCATCTCATTCTGGATACTTTGTTTACTTGTGTATGTGTTGAATGTGTACAATGTGATGGTGTGATATACATATACATGTGTAATAATTACCACGAAGAACATACCCATCACCACTGATGCTGTACATTAGATCTCCAGAAATTGCTCTTATAACTGAAAGATTGTACCCTTTATTTTCACCACCATTTATTTCCAGAATATTTTCTTCATCCCAAACAGAAACTCTATAGCCCACTTCTAGGTATTGGACATGATAAAGTTGAGCTCACTTTCTGTGTTCAGGAACCAGAAGCTGCTCCTACGGGAAGAGGGTTGTGCCAGAGGCTGTCATGACTCAGGTGGACCCTTAGCATGGTGATCCAAGGTTTCAGTGACAAGGGCAGGTTGAGGCAGCCTCTCTGTGATGCTCAGGCCAGACAGCAACTGCTGGGGTGAAGGAGCGGCTCAGGCCCTGGGACAGAGTGTCGTCTGTAAATAAGGCTCCCAGGGTCCCTCTGAGCACAAACATCCAGCCCTGTTCTCAGATCACTGTCTTTGTCCAGCTGAGTCTACCACACTGGAGCTGGAAAAAAGCCTTCAATAGCATTCCCAGGAACAGGCTCAAGATCCCCAGGGAGCAGAATATGATCCTTTTGTAAATCCAAATAATTGTGTTTATTAGCTTTATAATTTTAAATAAAATAATAATTAAAGGAAATTTGAAAAATACAGTAAAGAAAGAAGATGCTATTCGCTATTATGGCCATCATTTGTTCAGGGATTACAGCATTCCAAGCTGCTTACATGCATTGTTCCACTTTTTTTTTTTTTTTTTAAAGAGAGAGGGACAGTCAGAGAGACAGAGAAAGAGAGAAACAACTTTATTTAGTTTTTCACATGGCCTTAGTTGCTCCAACACTTAGTTGTGTACATGGTGCTGGGGTTTGAGCCTGGGTCCTTGTGCTTGCCAGGCGAGCGCCGAAACCTCTGAGCCACTGCTCCAGCCCCCCCCCCTTTTTTTAAGAGAGAGGGACAGTGTGTGGGAGAGAGAATCAATTTTATTCAGTTTTTCATGTGGCTTTTATTGCTCTGACACTTCATTGAGCATGTGGGGCTGGGACTTGAACTTGAGTCCTTATGCATGCCAGGCAAGTGCTGTAACTGCTGACCCACTGCTCCAGCCCTGAGCATTAATTTTTAATGTTTTTCCCAAACAAAATTAACCTGTGTTAATTAACCTGAGCCTGTGACTCCTGTGTCTGGCTGATAGAATAAGAGAAGTGAGAAGGAGTTGCTCTGTGGAGGAAGATGATGACTTTCATTTTGAATCCACTGGTTCTGGTTTACGCTGAATCATGAGCACTGGCTGTCTCTTTCCTGTCACTTCCAGTATCTGGTGAAAGTATAATTCTGAATGAGTGTTCTGAGGAAGAAGGGCCTTTCTCCTCCAGGTCATTAGTTCTGAAGAAAAGGTGATGCTTTAATAGGGAAACTGATGTTTGTTGAAACTTTTATTGCATACTGCATTTACTACATCAGGTTTCTTGTTAATACTCGAAGCAGTCCTGTGAGTTAGGTACCATCATCTGCCTTGTACAATTGAGGAAGCTGAGGTTCAGAGAGGATAAGAAACTGCCTAAGTTCATGAAGTAAATGCTAATGTCTTGCCAGAGAACTATACCATCTCTGAAAGCATCACCAGGACTCCTAATGAGTTAATTTCATGTATTAACTTCCTCAGGATGCTGAACATAAATTGGAAGGCTTAAAATAAGAGAAAGTTATTCTCTCAGTTCTGGAGGCTAGAAGACTAAAATCAAAATGTCAGCAGTCCTTTCTTCTGAGGGAGGGCTCTGAGGAGACTCTGTTCCATACTTCTAGCTTCTGGTTTTCCTTGGCATGTTGTTCTATCACTCCAAACATCTTCACCATGACATTCATATGACATTTTTTTTTTTTAGAGAGAGATGTTATTTCAACTGCATTTTATTTTCCACCCCTTAATTGTGTATGTGGTGCTGGAGATCGAGCCCAGGTCCTCATGCATGCCAGGCAAGCACTCTACTGCTGAAGACAACAGTCATAATGGATAAATCACTCCCACCATCCAGCATCACCTCGTTCTTTTTTTTTTTTTGAGACTGGGATCTTACTGTATTGTCCAGATTGGTCTCAAACTTCATATTTTTTTGTACCAGGGATTAAATACAATGGTGCTTAGCCACATTCCAAGCCCCCCTTTTTTATATATATTTTATTTTGAAACAGGGTCTTGCAAAGTTGCTTGGGGCCTTGTTAAGTTGCTGAGGCTGGTTTTGAACTCTCTGCCCTCCTGCCTCAG
The DNA here is from genome assembly GCA_004027875.1 of Aplodontia rufa. NCBI lineage: Eukaryota > Metazoa > Chordata > Mammalia > Rodentia > Aplodontiidae > Aplodontia > Aplodontia rufa. The sequence continues at coordinate 20,538 of PVKS010033495.1, forward strand.
CCTCCCAAGTCACTGGGATTACAGGCATGGCCACTGCACCCAGCTGGCCTCAAAGTCTTGGACTCAAATGATCCATAGCCTCTCGAGTAGCTGGGACTACAGGCAGCAACTGTGTCTGGCACTTTTCAACTTTTGGTTTTGTGGTGTGGTGAGGTGCTGGGGACTGCAACTAGTGACTGGTACATGCGAGGCAAGCATGCTACCACTGAGGCATACGCCAAGGGCCTACGTTATTTTAACTAATTACATCTATAACACCCTTGTTTTCAAATAAGGTCACAGTCTAAATTGTTGGGGGTTAGGATTTCAACTTTTTTTTTTTAAGAGAGAGGGACAGTGTGTGAGAAAGAATCAATTTTAGTTTTTCAAGTGACTTTAGGTGCTCCCACGCTTCATTGTGCACGTGGTGCTGGGGTTCAAACCCGCATCCTTGTCCATGCCAGGCAAGTGCCAAAACCGATGAGCCCCTGCTCCAGCCCCTCAACATATTTTTTTTTTCCAAAGAGAGAGGGACAGTGTGTGTGGGGCAATTTTATTTAGTTTTTCATGTGACTTTCTTTGCTCTGACACTTGGTTGTGTACTTGGTCCTGGGGTTTGAACCAGAGTCCTTTCGCATGGCAGGCAAACGCTCCAGCCGCTGATCCAGCCCTCAATATACCTTTTTTGAAGGATGCAATACAATTACAACATCTCATTAAGCTGAATAAGCTCTGGAGCAAAAAGGAAATAATTTTCTTGTTTGGAATATTTTTTTTTCTTAAGAGAGAGCAAGTACATCAATTTTATTTATTTCTCATCTGGCCTTTGTTTCTCTGACACTTAGTTGTGTATGTGGTGCTGGGGTTTGAACCTGGGTCCTCAGGCATGCCAGGCAAGCACTCCAACCTGAGCCACTGCTCCAGCCTCCTGATTGAGAGGATTTTGCACAAACACTTGACTTTCTTTCTTTCTTTTTTTTTTTCAGAAAGAGGGACAGTGAGAGAGACAGAGAAAGAGAGAAACAACTTTATTGAGTTTTTCACATGGCCTTAGTTGCTCCAACACTCAGTTGTGTACGTGGTGCTGGGGTTTGAACCCGGGTCCTCATGCTTGCAAGGCAAGCGCTGAAACCGCTGAGCAACCGCTCCAGCCC
>PVKS010033496.1:0-21672 GCA_004027875.1 Aplodontia rufa
GAGGAGGAAGAAGGAGGGGGAGGAGAAGGCAGCATCACAATAGCTGAACTGAAATTATACTACACAGCTATAGTAACAAAAACAGCATGGTATTGGAATCAAAATAAACATGAAAACCAATGGAATAGAATAGAAGTCACAAAGACAAATGCACAAATCTATAGCCTTCTGATATTTGACAAAGGAGGCAAAAAGTGTATCTTGGAGAAAGAACAATCTTTTCAACAAATGGTGCTGGGGAAATTGGGTAGCTTTAGGTAAAATAATGAAATTAGATCCTCAAAACTCAAATCAAAATGGATCAAAGACTTAGAAATCAGACCAGAAACCTTACAACTGCTAGAAGAAAACATAGGGTCCACACACAGTTGCCAACATCAGCTTCCATAACAAAACCCCCAAAGTGTAAGAAATAAAACCAAGAATCAATAAGTGGGATGCCATTAAACTAAAAAGCTTCTCACAGCTGAGGAAACAAGACTGCGAGTAGAGAACCTACAGAATAGGAGAAAATCTTAGCCAGCTGCCCCTCTAACAGAGGGTTAATACCTGAGTATACAAAGAATTTTAAAAACTTAACACCAATAACCAAATAACCCAATAAACAAATGGGCAAAAGAACTAAACAGAAATTTCTCAATAGAAGAAACACAAATGATCAATAAATATGTGAAAAAATGTTCCACATCTCCAGCAATAAGAGAAATTCAAATAAAAAACTACATTAAGATTTCATCTCACTCCAGTTAGAATGGTAAAAATCAAGATGATGAACAATAATAAATGCTGGCAAGGTTGTGGGGTGAAAGCAACATTTGTACATTGTTGGTGGGACTGCAAACTAGTATAACCACTCTGGAAAGCAGGATGGAGCTTCCTCAAAAACTAAGGATGGAACCACCATATGACCCAGCTGTCCCACTCCTGGGAGTCTTCCCAAAGGACCTAAAATCAGGATACTACAGCAACACAGCCACATTAGTATTTATAACAGCACAATTCACAATAGCTAAATTATGGAATCAACCCAGATGCCCATCACTAGATGAGTGGATTAAGAAAATGTAGTATAAACATGCAATGGAATTCTGCTCAGTTATTAGAAGGAATGAAATTACAGCATTAGCTGGCAAATGGATGGAAATGGAGAATGTCATGCTAAACGAAATCAGCCAAGCTCAGAAACTCAAAGGCTAAATGTTTTCTCTCATTTGTGGAAGCAAGAGTGAAATAAAGGAAAGGAGGGGTATATTAAGATTTCACATACAAATTAATAGACGGACTAAAGGAAGTCTAGCCTAGCAGAGACAGGAGAATGGGAGAGGGGAAGAAGGACAGGAGGGAGGAAAGGGAAGGTATTGGGGAGGGGAGGAAGAAAAAAGCACACTATGTGCCTGCCAGCAGAAGAAAGGCACCATGGGACAAGGGAATGCTTGAGTGAGATGTTGGCCAAATTCTATTGTTATATTGTGTGCATGTATGAATATTTTACGTACAGCTTTCATGCATCAATGAAAAATGAAAGAAGGGCTGGAGCGGTGGCTCAGCAGTTACAGCACTTGCCTGACATGCACAAGTACACAGGTTCAAACCCTAGCACCCACGTACACAGCTAAGTGTCAGAGCAACTAAAGCCATCTGAAAAACTCAATAAAAATTGATTCTCTCTCTCCCACCCCTACCTCTCTCTCACACAGTCCTTTTCTCTTTAAAAAAAAGTGTTGAAGAAAGAGGAAGAAAGAATCCAGTTAGAACTGGTCAGCATGGGCCATAGTGACCTAGAGTTGTCATGGCTGTGAGGACTTCAAAGTCTGTTGTTATCCTGCTGTCAATCAAAAGACAAGAGATGGACCTGGTTGGGACTCTCTGGAGTGCAAGAGAGGCAGGCTATCCCTCTCCTCTCTGAGAGGAGCCACTCTCTCCCTTAAGAGTGTCCCTTTTCCCTTTCCTATCCCTTCAAATAAACTTTCGCCTGTGACTCTAAGTCCTATGTCTGAAATCTTTCTGACTTGATAGCAAAAATTGGGGTTTGGAGGGGGAGGTCTTCATGCTGCCTCAGTTTCCCAGAAGGCCCCAACACTGTGACACATCCATCAAGCAGTAAGAATCAGGAAGCCGGGTGCCTCGCAGTAGGACAATCACGTGATCTGGGATAGCTCACATCATTCCTTACTGCCTCAGTTTCCACATCTGTACAACATGGGCATTCACCTATTTCCAACCTAATCTCAAGGGATGTTTTGAGGAGCAAAATGGAGGCACTTTGGCTGAAAAACATTTCAATACAAGCCATTTATGAAGTTTGCAGTGGATCTTCCTATTGCACTCAGTTTAAAAGCTTTTTTGCTTTGCTACTTTCTGCAAGATTATTTTGAAAGGAGGACATAGTCCTTTTATAAAGGTCTCACTGTCCTATTGGAGTAGGGTAAATAACCAGAGAAAATAAGAGAAATACCCGAAAAAGACAAAAAAAAAAAACATAAGCTAAAAACAAACCAATAAAAGCCCCCCTATGAATCCAGGGACCTTGAACTCCTGCCATCCCTGGATGAGGTTCTTCTCCTCTCTAATGTTCCCTTCAGCATAGACAGGTTACAGTGTGGCATCTGACCTTCTCCCCCATGGGAAAACCTGCCTACAGGTCTAAAGCTCTAATAAAATGCCAAGAAAATTGGAATGTGCAGAGCCAAGCGTGTCTCTCCAGGTGATAAACATCAGCAAGGAGAGACCCACGTAGGCATTTGAATTGCACACCCTTCTGGGCCATGAATGACATCTCTCATGCTAAGAGGTACTTCCAGAGAGGAAATGGGGATGACGGCAGTGATAATGATAAGTCCCTCTCACTACCGCAGTTTACTGAGCATTTCATGTATGCTGTGAACTTGGCCTGTGTTAATCCTAAGCCTGGCCACATCCTTACAAGGTATTATTAGTGACAGAAGCACTTTGCAAACTTCAACAGGTACTGGAATCACCTGGAGGGCTTTCAAATCCTTTGCTGAGCCTCACCGCTATTGGTAGCTTAAAATCTGGGGCATGCCTCTGAGAATTTGAAGTTCTGACAAATTGCAAGTTGATGCTGATGTTGCTCTGGAAACCACACTCGGAAAGTCACTCAGTTAGGCATTCAGAGGACGTACCACTAGGTATACGGTCACACCATAAAAAAATACCTAAGCAGAGCTTCAAATGTGAGTCCGGAGACGCCAAGCCTCACATCAGTCCCTGGCAGTCTCTCTCTCCAGTTCCTTGCTGAACCCAGTGGGGTGAAGGTGCAGAGTCAGCCCAGAATTTTCTGGAATCCAGAGCTTTTGGAAGAAGGCTTGAGAATAGAGTAAGGATGGGAGACAGAGCTTGAGTCAAATTCTGCACATAGAAAAGGTTAGTGGCGGTCTTCCTGGGTGCTAGACTTCCTTGGCTGATGCCATCACTAGCCAGGGGTGCAGATGCGGAGACCACACCAGAAATCCCATAAACTTGACATCAGGTGACCTCTGTAGCCCACACCAATACTGCGGGACCTAACTGAGGCTTTAATGAAGTCACTCCAACCGGTCGCTGTGACTTGGCTTCCTTGTATATTAAAAAGGAGATCGATTCCCGTCACTTCAAGGTCCCAGTTCGACTATGTAAACAAGTAGCACTTAAAAATAAATACTAACGCTAGCAGCTCTTTTGCTATGGGTGTTCTATAAATACCAGCCGTCATCACCGTTATTAGTGACATGAAGGACTCCGTGAACTGGAAGCTTTGCAAAACACTTTCCAAACGTGCTCCTTGCTGTTGACGTTGACAAGAGATTCAAAGATTCTGCATGGAGCATTTCCTGGAGGTTCTAACTGGATCCTCTCCTAAAAGTTTGGTTTAATGAAACAAAATAACAGTTTGACTTAGTGGTTCCCCCATTTCCATAGCACCATCTCCCCTGGTCCCAGCATCCCTGTGCGGGCCACCACTAGGTACCATGTCAAACATTAATTAAAAGCAAAATAGGTTTTTAAAAATAGTAAGACATCTGCATATAATGTTGCTTTATCACTACAATTAGGCAAATTGGCTTTTAAAGCAAATGCAAAATCATTTTGCATGAATTTATGTTTGGCATAGACAAACGGGGCAAAGGGGGCCCTGGGAACGCTGGCTGCGTCCTTGTTCACGGTTGGGCAGGATTATTGAATGGGATTTGGAGGAGGATGCCATGGCTGCAGCACTCTTCTGCTCCATTGAGTTTCTAGTCCCTGTGACTCCATGTGGGGTCATTCCTGGCTTAGAATCCAGACTGTGAAAGGCAGGATCCTTTCATCTGTGATCCTCTTGGGACCCTTCACATCTCACCCAGCCAAGAGACATCTCTTTGCCCATTGAAAGACCTGGCCTTCTACTAAATCCTGGGGGAGGCAGGTATCTCTCTTTATCCTGCCCCAGATAAAGATTTCCAAAACCCAAAGGCAGCTTTCAGAGACAATCACACAGAGAAAAGTCCCGGCCACTCTATGGTCTTTATCTCTAAGCTCCACCTGATAAAAGTCTTCTATATTTCATTCCCAGGAAAACAATGCATGTTCCCTGGCAAAGTGGAATCTTCTTCAGGCAGACAATGAGATCTCTGTGATCCATTCCGTTCCCTCTTTTTACCAGGACTGTCAGATATTTCAAAACTCAAATATTTGGAGCTGGGTGGATAGCTCAGTGATGGAGCATGTATTTACCAAGTGAGGCCCTGCATTCAATCCCTAGCACAAAAGAAAAAGAAAAAGAAAAAACTCAAATAACCCATTGAAATGAATAAAGGAGCCCAGATTTTTAGTATAATTACTTCTGCTCCTGCTTCTATATGGTTCTGAGTTTTTATTCCATGTCTTAGTGAATGCTGCCATTTAAAGGAAATCAGGCTCAGAGCTAACATTAGCCCTGCATTTCAGCAGGGATGGAAATGATCTTAGAATGTTTTAAGGAGCTGGAATTGGCCCAGACTCGTTCATTAACTGAACCAAAGATCAATATTCCAAATAAGGGTTCTCGGGGTGTTAGACCCACCTCAAAGGGAAAAGAAGTAGAAACTGTGATACCGTTTATTGAACGCCCTCTCTGTCCCAGTCACCTTAAATATCTTACTTCATGTAGTCCTCACAATGATCCTGTGAAGCTGGATGAATCTATCCTTCTAATTCTCAGTTGTCTCATCTGTAATCTGAAAACACATTTCTTATTCAAGTCCTCATGGTTAATTCCTGGAGCTGGGATTAGGCCCAACTGAGAACATTCCAGGCCACTGCTAGACTAGAGAGTGCTTCTGAGTTAAACCAAGGAAGGCACCCCTCTGGGGGACACAGTTCTACAGTGACAGGGACATTGACCTCATGTAAATGGAGCACTGTTAACATAAGTTATGCTGGAAGGCCTCTTCTTCATGCTCGGAAACAGCAGTGAAACAGGTAGGATGCTCATTCTCACCAAGACCTTTACATGCCTTTTCTCTCTGGGCTATCACCCAGGTGGAGCCACATGACCAGTCCTGTCACATGGAAAGAGGGTGAACATTATCATGTCACTCCCCAGTTTGGTCTGTAAACCCCCACACAGTCCTCCACTCTCCTTCTCCATCCAGTGGCTGAATGGAAAACTTAAGAGGATGGAATCATGAATTGGGAAGAATCTTGAGTCCCTGGGTGACTCTGTGGAGCAGGGCTATTCCACCTCCTTCCAGCTACAGTGACCAGTGATATGAGCTAAAAATAGAACTTGATTGAGTTTCGGCACCTGACGTTTTGGGGCCGTTGTCATATTTAGCTGACCCTAGTGCAAGCCCAAGCTATCTTCCATCCTTTTAACAGGCTTGTGTGAAAAAAAAATTCAAATAACCTTTGGTAACAAGCAATAAGGTTCTCATCCAAATAGATAGAAGCTGTGGAGGGATGGTTCCATTTCCTGTTTCTCTAGGTCAAATTATCCATGGCTCACCCCTACTTGTTTGTATCTGTTCATCCAAACCCAAACTCCAAGGATGTTTCAAGTTAATCTCACTCTGCCTGTGGACCCTCTGCCATACTTATGAGTGATAGAACTGCAGGGTATCTGAGCTGAAGGGCACCCTTGAGATGGCTCTGACCAGTTCTAAAGATAAGCAAACTAAGGCCAAGGTATATGGCTTGCCTGGGATCACAGAGGCACTAAAACCCAAGGCTGATATTATGGTTTGGTTGTGAGGGGTCCCCCAAAAGCTCGTATTTTAGACAATGCAGGAAGGTGCAGAGGTGAAATGATTGGGTTATGAGATCCTTAACCCAATCAGTGAATTAATCCTCTGATAAGGATCGACTGAGTGGAAACAGAAGGCTGGTAGGATGTGGTTGGAGGAGGTGGGTCATTGGGGGCATGCCTTTGGGGTATATAGTGTGTATCTGGCGTGGACTCGTCCTCTCTCTCTCTCTCTCCCTCTCTCCCGGCTTCCTCATCATCATGTGAGCCACTTCGCTCTGTCACACTCTTCCATCTTGAGCCCCAAGGAATGGAGCCAGCCTTCTACGAATGAAGACCTACAAAACGATAAGCCCCAAAATAAACTTTTTCTCCTCTAAAGTTGTTCCTGTCGGGTCTTTTAGTCACAGCAGCAGAAAAGCTGACTAATAACAGCTGGTGACTCTGGGTGTGGGTCTCATGAAAAGTTTACTCAAGGAACAGGACAAATGAAACAAAGCAGCCCTGTCCATGCTCCCTCTGAAAGACACAGGTCGCTGGTGTCCTCCACCAGTGCCTTTGCAGGGGCCCCTTTCAGACTGTGGACTATTCCCTCGCACATCCCCATGTTGTCCAGGTGGCAGACCATGTCTCCTGGACAAACATAACGCCCCTTCTGGCAAAGACCCTGGAGTCTACTTTTTCACACCAAGAGCAGGGAGCTCAGCTTCCAGAACCACAGCATCCCCTCTTCCTCTCCCTCTGGCTCATTGACCCTACAATAATAAAGAATGTTCCCTCGAAGTTCCCACCTCCTGTTTTTAAAAAAAGTTTAGTCTCCAGTTCTACATGAAATTAGCGTTTGTCCTCTCTGATTGCATTTGCAGCAGCATCTGAATAGGAAAGAAAGGAATCCAAGAGGAAAGGAGATAATAAAAGCTTCCATGTAAATGACCGTGGAGTGGACGATGGAGAGCAGGGCCGAGGGCCGGGGGCTTGTTCCAGCTTCTCCGCATGCTGCATTCTATTGCAGACCAGGCTGGCGCATGGTCTGCAGTGCCCAGCTCACTGAGCTGGGAACCCAGGAGTGATTGTAATTCCATTTTCTATTCAAATGGCAATTTTCTGAGACAGGATAGGCCTCTGCCTGACACTGAGCCTCAATGTCCCCAGCTCCATAAAGCAAATGACTAACAGATCATGAGAAGTCAGCTGTGACATTTTATCTCACCAGTTCACTCTGCAGAGAAGCAAGCCCAGGACACAGAGGGACAGGAATGGCCTAAAATCATCCAGCTCATCAGGGTCAGAGGTTGACTGGAACTTGAGGTGCTGCTTTGGTGGAAGTCGGGTTCAGGTCCCCTGGAGATGAAGAATGAAACCCAGGGACACCGAGGCAAGCAGAGCAGACAGCTTTTATCTGAAGAAAATAACAGAAAGCGAAGCATAGGGGAAAGAACAGCCTTCCCCCAGAGTGGGAGAAGGGGACAGAGCCCAAGAGGAGACTAGATTTGCCCTTTTTATGGGATGTTCACCCTTCAATTGATCATCCTCTCCCTTCCTCCACACCTAGGACCTGGGCATGGGAAATTCTGGTTGGGTCCAGTCTTGGTTCTCATCTCAGACATCAATAGAATGAGGCCCCTTCCTTAGCAGAAGGGAGTGTCTACATCTGCACCCACCTTTCCAGACCCTCCTTACTAGCACTGGGGATGTCAAATTGATCTTCTTAAAATAAAAAGAACCAGTTTTCCTTTGATGGACTCGAACATTCTGACTACTCTGACTGCCTAACCTTTCCCCCTGTCTCACTGGTCCTTCAGTGTTAGTCCTGAGTCCAGTCCTGCCCCCTTTTGTTTGCCAGCAGAAATGGGCCTGAAAAGACTCAGAAGAGAGATTTAGGGCATTTACCCCCACCCCAGATCATCTTTAAAACAAAGCAGCCCCTACCTATCTGTGTGCAGTCCTGTGCGTGAACTGAGACTCAGAGCAAGACACATTTTTGAGTACTTAGCCCCTAGGTTTTAGGGATTAGGGGTTTGGGTGTATTGAACATGGATAAGAGACCCCTCTGAATGTCCTTGGGGAGTTGGGAGCTGTGGCCAGCCAACCTCAGGTCCTCAACTCAGCCTTCTACAGAGGACCTTCCTGGAGAATGTTCTTGATCGGCTCACTTCCCAAGATTTGATGAAATGATAGAATCCAAACTTTGTTCTACATTATTTGTAGAAAGGGGGATCTTTGAGTGACCCTCATCCAGTTTTTTTTTTTTCTTGAACCACTTTTAAAAACCAGAACTCAGAACCCAGAGACTTCAGTGGTGATGAACTTGAGCACTTTGCCTTCTAAGCCAGCTTGGTCCCTGCTTTGCTGGCTCCATGTATTGGGGCCCCACAGGGAGTTGAAGACCCCAGACTCACCAGGGTTTTCCTGCAGCATAGAGGGGTCTCAGAGCTGGGGTATGGAGACCTGGCACCCATGGTCTCCGTAGGGAGCTCAGCAGTGTTCCCAAAGCTTCCTCCGGTGCGAATTCCAACTCTAAATGACAGGCATGTGGCTCACACCTCAGTGGCCTCTCTAAGGTCCTTCTTCAAGACTTTTTCACTGAATTCTTGCTTTGGAGCCTCCATTTTGCAGATCCCCAGGCTTTACTTCCACACAGTGAGTCAACTCTCCAGGAGTGAGTTTCAGAGATATTTAAGCACATTTATCCAGCAGGAGCTAAGCTTCCCATGCACTTAAAATAAAATAAAGTGAATTCCAAACACCGGGTGGGGCGGGGGGAGCTACCCAAACTCACCTCGCACCATTGCAGAGAAAAGGGTCTGCTTCACGTTCCACTTGCCTGGCTCATTCCAGCCTCTGGACCTGTGTACTTCTTTCCTCCTCCGCAATCCTTTCCTGATCTTTTCATATCTGGTTCCACTTTATAAAATGATTGTCTATTCTTTATTATTGAAGTCCCAGGCAGCTCCTTAGAGATGTGTGCCTTGATCATCCTATCTAATACTATCCCCTTCCTACCAAGAGGCCTTTTCTATCATCAATGTCCTTGAAGGCAGATACTGTGTTTCCTTTTGTACACCTACCAACTAGGGCAATGTCTAATATGTCATAGGTACTTAATAAATACTCATTGAATGACTGAATGAATGACATTATCCTGTTGTGTTCTAAAATTTCTTCATTACTGTTTATATATTGTTTATCTCTCTCACAAGAACAAAAGCTTCCTGAGAGCAGAGCCCTTACTTGTCTTATTCCCAGTGCCTAAAATAGTACCTGGTCCGGAGTAGGTTTTCAGTAAAGAATGAATGAGCGATTGAACTAATGTTTGAGGTTCCTTGAGCTGGGACCTGGAGACATAGTTATCATTTCAATCAACAAACATATTTCTAGTCTCTGTGTGGGAAGCTGGGAGATGTTATGAATGCATAGAACATACATTTTCCCCCTAAATCATCCAAGCAGAATTAAAGTTCTCACTACAGCGTAAGCAAGATGCTTTGGAGGTATAAAACGAGAAGCCAGATCCACTCTGGACAACCAGGAAGTCCTCAGAGAGGTGTGGCATTTGAATCAAGCCCTAAAGAATGAAGTAGCATGAGAGGATGCTAAAGTGGAAGAAGACATAAGAAGAAGAGGTGGGAGGTCAGACGGTGTGTTGAGGAAGGAGCTCAACAGTTGGAAGATCGGAGGTGGCGGGGTGCAAAGCTGGCGGACATTTAATTTTGATCTATAAACTGATGGTTCCCAAACTCTTCACGTGGTAATATGTCTCTAAGGGCCTTTTTTTTTTTAAGAGAGAGAGGGACAGTGAGAGACAGAGAAAGAGAGAATCAATTTTATTTAGTTTTTCACGTGGCTTTCGTTGCTCCGACTCTTCATTGTGTATGTGGTGCTGGGATTCGAACCTGCGTCCTCGTGCATGCCAGGCAAGCACCGTATCCACTGAGCCACTGCTCCAGCCCCTGATTATGAAGGCAAATATTTATTCGTTCCAAATAACCAAAGCCTTAAAGTCTAAAATATATGAATTTCCTTTTTTACTACAGAAACATTAAACAAGGCTCAGCAATCTCAATTTTAAAAGCAGATCATTTCTCTTTCACTGGTCCTCATTTAATAAAAGGTATATTTTTAAATTGATTATAAGGCACAAGAAAAGCATAACTATAGTACATATGTAATTTTTTTAATTAATTGAATGTATCTTTGAGGGGAGCAGTTTTTAGTTTACGGGGGGAATGAGAAGTACGGAGTTTCCACATATTCCCTGCCGCCTCAGCTTCTCCTGTTTTAAAATCTTCCATTAGTGTGCAGGGTTGAGCCAGCATCAGGCATGGTGATTAACTGAAGTCGGTCGCCAACGCTAGCTCTTGGTGTTGCACATTCTCCGGGTTTGAAAGGTACAAGGAATAATCTGGCCTTGCTCCTCATGGGCGCACCTCCCAAACAAAATTTTGTTTAACCAATGATTTTGGTACAGTATTTACCTGTACTGCAAAATTGGATGTGAATTTACTGGACCTACTGTGTGCATGTAGAACACAGGTGAACCCCAGTTCTCCAGGAATCCTCTGCAGGTTGGGAACCACCACATAAGATGACAGGAAACCATAGCCGAATGGCAGGCAGGAGCTTGTCAGGATGGGAGATGATTCCGAGGAAGTTAACCAGAGCCTGGAAGACTTGGAGAAGGCAGACAGGAGGCAGAGGGGTCTGTGAGGAGCCCAAGTCCCTTGTGGGTGCTTTGAGATGTGTCACCAGGTCCACACATGTGGGAGTGCATCATTCCTTAAAGCAAAGAGGTACTGTAAGATGCCATGTCCCTGAAAGTCCCCTCTCTGTTCCCAAGAACCAAATTAAGTTGAGGGAGCAAGTGCAGACACGCATTGTCTGGAAGGATTGGGCTGTCTCGTGTGCACTGAGAATGAGGCCAAGTTAGCGCGGTTGGTAAGAAGCTACTTTCTTGCATGCACAACCTAGATGGCTGCTCCTCGGATGCTGCTCACATAAGCTGAGCGAGCTAATGCTGATGTCACGGCTTCTCCCGCCTATCATAGAAGGCACCCCTCTGAGTGGGGACAGGCATGGAACTGATGCATGGTGGGAAGGAAATGTTACTCATCTAGCTGGCCGCCGCCGCACAAAGCACCAAGAGGGACGGAGGTGTTATCCGTCAGCCTGTCGCCACTGAACTCTTCTTGGAGCAGGCTCTGATGTCTTGTAAGCTTTCCCCAATAAGCCATGTGTTGTTGCCCAGGTCCTCTCCAGGTGCTTTCTTTGGCCTGTCAGCAACTGATCCCACTACCCTGGCTTAATTGGGTTGTGGACAAGACAAGGAGACTCAACAGTGTGACCAGAAGCACTGATTTCAAACTCTTTTTCTACCACATTGCTGGAAATTAACAGCGATGCCCCAGAGGTAACAGTGAACCCAACAGCAACTGCTTGCTGATTTTCAGCCATGAAGTCCTAAGCATCAGAAAGGGAGAGATCTTAAATGCCCCAGTACTATCCCACAAGCTGGATTCGCACACAGGGTGCATTTCCTTTTCCACTTTTTGCTAAGGTCACACTACTATGTATCATTTTTCCCCACTCTGTATTATTAACACATCCATCATAAAACATTTTTCTAAAACCATGATTTTTAGTTGTCACATAATATTCCACTCTAAGAACGTCTCATAATTTACCATTCTCCTGTTATTGGACACTTAGAGTCTGCAGTATTCCAGTATTATAAATACCACTGGATACACACAAATTGCTGAGCACTTCTCTGATTATTTCCTCAGGACAGATTCTTAGAAGTGTGATTGCTAGAGTATTTGCCATTTCATGGATTTTCTGTCTTGCCAACCCTCGCACGAACACTGATCAAAAGCTCTTTCATTGTCAGCTTCCCTTGATGCTGGGGTCTCCAGAAGGTAGACAGGATATCCACTCAATGTGAATTTTCAACAAAGCTAATGTGTTAATTTTTAGTGCAAGGATGTATTTACACTAAAACCTTCATTGTGGTCCTGCAATGCTAATGTAGAATGATGCTCAGCGCTCATGTTTCTTGGTTCTCAAGGCATGGCGCTATTGCAAACACCTCCTCCCTGCCCCATCCGACATTTTCTTCTAGTTCTTCCTGTTTCTGGTCAGTTCCCTTTGAATAGAAGGGGTCGGGTAAATGCCACCATTGCACAGCCTGGCCCTCCGCCCTGATTAGCTCTTGGGAATTGTGCTGCTCTGCGTCGTGATTTGTCCGTCGGTGTCCATTGCTTCTTCTATTCACACACAACCCTTCAAGGGTTTTTGCAATTAGGACACAAGTGGGGCCTGGTGGGTTTTTCTTTGCTAAGTTTGCAAACTTGCCTGCTGCCCAGCTCTTTTTTTTTTTTTAACAACCATACAAGTTTTTAACAAAATAATATAAAATGTGTATAGTTTCTGGATACTAGATTTACCCCCAGGAGTGCCCCCCCCAATTACCCACCCGTATCCCTCCCTTCCTTTACCCATAATATCTCTAAAAAAGTATTAGGCTGTATAACATTACACCTTATCTGGATTTAACATATGATAATAAACCACCTTTCTCAATGGCCAGGGTCTAGTCCCAACCTCCGCAGATGAGTGGAGACATTCGACCCTTGGTTCTCTGGGTTAAGCTGATATTACTAAGCATAATCTCTTCCATAGCCATCCATTTACCTTCAAAGGCTGCAATATCATTGTTTCTAATTGCTGTGTAAAATTCCATGGTATATATGTACCACATTTTTTGGATCCATTCATCCAGTGAGGGACATCTGGATTGTTTCCATAGTCTAGAAATAGTAAATTGAGCTGCTATGAACATCAATTTCACTGTGTCACTATAATGTGTTGATTCTAAATCCCTGGACAGATACCCAGGAGTGGAATAGCAGGGTCATATGGTGGGCTCATCCCTAATTTTTTGAGGATTCTCCACACTGCTTTCCAGAGGGGCTGTACCAGTCTTCAGTTCCACCAACAGCATGTTAGCTCTTAAGGACAAATCAGCAACCACAGAGTTGGTGGCTGGGGCAAACATGAGCTGCATTGCACACAACGTGGTGCCCTGGAATTTAGAACTGCAGAATCTTTAAAATGAGGTGATTTCTTTGGGGGATCTCAGCACAAGGATTCCCAGAGATAGCCAGAGATCCTGCGGTGGCTCCGACTGCAGCGTCCCGGGCCATGGGCTACAGGTGTGCGCCAGGCTCCCTGGGTGAGGTGGTGGAGGGGGCAACAGGGGGACAAAGCAGAGGAGGCTGTTTCCCTGCCATCTTTCTAGGTGGAACATAAGGGTGACAGCTGAAGTTAGGCTGATGCTCCAGACACTGAGAAACAGTTCTCTCCCTGATCTCACTGCTGCCTGCAAACTGCTTTATTTAAAGGGGGAAAAGAAAACGAAGGTGCTCTCTTCACACACACCCACACGCAAACACACAGAGTGCCTCTGTCGGGTCGTGCCTCAGCAGCACTTTGCACAATATGCTCTAAATTAAAAGCTGCAGGAGATAATGGTTTATAAAGCGGGAGTTTGTATGCAGCCAGGGAAAATGTGCTGCTTCTTATTATATAGCTATATTTATATGTGGCCAGATTAGGAGCAAACTAAGTTAAATGCACACACACACACAGGCACACACACACAGGCAAACAAGCTTCCCTTTTCTGCTCCATGTCCCACTGCCTCAAACTCTCTCCTTTAGCTATGACTTGGCTCTTGCATTCATTTTTCTCCTGATCCTGTTTCTCTCCTTTCTTCCTCCTGCATCTTAGGTTTCTCCTTTACCTTCTCTTCCTTTATTTTTTTTCCTGTTTCTGTGGTTTCTTGATTTTTCTTATCATTTGTTCTTTGTCTTTCTCCTTGAAGCAGGGGAATGGCTAAATCAAAAATAAATTTAAGCCAAGTGTGGTGGGGCATGCCTGTAAGCCCAGAGACCTGGGAGGCTGAGGCAGGAGGATGGCAAGTTCAAAGCCAGACTCAGTGACTGAGACTCTAAGAAACTTAGGGAAACTCTGGCTCAAAATAAAAAGTAAAAATGGGCTGGAGATATGACTCAGTGGTAGAGAGTCCCTGGATTTAATCCCTGGTACCCAAAAAAAATTTTTTAATTAAAAAATAGAGTTTAGACCATAGAAATTAAAACTGGGGGGTTGGGGATTTAGCTCAATGGCAGAGCTCTTGCCTAGCATGCACAAGACCCTGAGTTCAGTCCTCAGCCCTGAAAAAAAAAGAAAGTTAAAACTGGAAATGTCCTCAAAAATCTAGGCAGGTATTCTCATCCCTCAAAGAAATTGAGGCACACGAAGGTGAAGGGACTTTAGGCTAACAGAGCTTCAAGCACTGGGGTCCAGTCTCCTCTCCGTACTCGGATTCCCTTTTTTTTTTAATTAAGAAATTTAGTTATTGTACAATCAAAAATCCTTCCAATGAAACAATACGATATGTATACATTTTTAAAATTAGATTTACACCCTAGAGCCCACCCTAGTTTCCCACGTGTCCCCCTCCTCCTTGCCCCCTCCCCCCTTGTTCCCAATACATCTGTATGAATGCCCTAGGTTGTGTGTCACTACACCTTTGCTGGATTTAATACATGAGAGTTGACCACCTCTCACACTGGCCAGGGTGTAGCTCAACCTCCACGGATGAGGGAAGACATTCGACATTGACTCTCTGGGTTTAGCTGACTTCACTCAACATGATTTCTTCCATCACCATCCATTTACCTTCAAAGGCTGCAATATCATTGTTTCTAATCGGATCCCTTTTTACTAATTAAACTTCCTATAGCTTGGGGGGCTTTCTATTGTAGGGTAAATTGTGTCCTCCCCCAAAAGATATGTTAACATCTTAACCACACACATATCTGTGAGTGTGACCTTATTTAGAAATAAGGGTTCAGCAGATGTCATTAAGTTAAGGTGGATGTAAAGTAGGATGGCCCTAAACCCACCCTGGCGTCCTTATAAGAAGGCTCTGTGCAGAAGCAGGGACACAGAGACACACCAAAGAATGGCATGTGAGGCAGAGTTTGGGCTGATCCTTTGTCAAGCCAAGGAGCCTCCCGCAGGAACCAGTCTGCTGACTTGCTGACTCTGAACATCTTTCCTCCAGAATTGTGAGAGAACACGTTTCTGTAGTTTTCAAGCCCCCCAGTTGCAGCCAACCGAAACTAAGAGGCCTTCTGATTACACAGCCAGCAACACTGGACAGGGCCTGCAGTCCAGGTCTGCGGTGGCCCCAAGCTCCACCTCCCACCACGCTGTCCTCCTCACTGGATGAAGGATACCAAATGAACATCTCACACGGCCGAGAACTTGGGTCTGGGATTTTTAACTACAAAGTCGTACAAGGCACAGTCTCTGCTTTCAAAGTGCTCCTTTGAGACTAAAAGAAGGAAAGCCATACCTGTATATGGCTATAAGCGGGTGACAAAGAGGGTCCAGGTTGCCACTGTCCAAAATCAAATAACTTCTCAAACTAAATCTCCTTTCAGAAGAAAAAAAAAAAAAACCCAGGGAGCAGCTAGATATTTCCAGACTGGGGACACCCCTGAAACACTGCCTCCAAAGGGAACACAGGTATCCGGAGTGTGGCAGATAATAATCCCAGCAGTCCAATGTGCAGACACTTCTATGAGCAGCAGTTGCCTAGGGCCTAGAAACTCAGAAACCTGAAGTCTTTCTCGCCCTCACCCCTGCCTGCCCCTGAGGAACCTGAATAGCGCCCCTTGCCTGACACAGCCCCTCTAGGTACTTGCCCTTGAACAGGTGAGGAGGGGGAGGGAGACTTCAGAGACCCGCTCCTTGAACATCAGCACATCCCAGCCCTGCATTCTGGCCTAGTCTCTGAGCCCTTTGGAAGTTACCATCAGCTGTCAATCACAGCCCGGGCATGGGCCTGCCTGGCCGCATCAGGGCCAGTGGCTCCCCAAGACCCAGAGGAGCCCTCCTTCCTGTAGCAGGGGAGAGGGGCTCTCCCCAAGAAGGAGCAGGGGGGTTGGAGCTCTGGGGCCCTCTTCCATTTTAACTCTGGATGAGGTGCCTGTCCTTGACTCCCAGAAAATTAAAATGTCCTTTATATGTATAACAGGGGCAATAATGTGCCTCAGGTTTTGAACGCAAGGCAGAGTACAGTCAATTCAGCTCTCTTGTCAGATGCTAATCTGACTCACTGATAATGAAGAAAGCAGAAAGGAATCAGAGGGGAAAATTAGGTTGGTCTGTGTTGTCAGAGGATTTGCCAGGGAGGGGGGGGCTTTGAATGAAAATTAAATATTAGGAGGTGGAGAAATCAAATGCAGAAAGACTGGTCTGAAAGCAATACAGAAATTGATGCAAAGAACAAGAGAGGGAAAGAATGACAGCTGAATGGGCTTAGGCAGAGAAGAATCGGAGGAAACCGAATAATAATGCTGCTGAGTACAGTATTAACCTGAAATCAGCTTGCAACTTCCCCTCCTGAATTAATTCGGGGAGGAGAGCTCAGGCTGGGGGTGGGGGCAGCTGACGGTAATGGTGGCTTTTCCGTGAGCTTTTATTTTTTATTTTAGTTTAGTGCACCAGTTTGGGCTCTGCTGGGTAAGGATGGAGGTTGGTAAAGCACTAAGAACTAAAGGAGGAAAGCAGCAGAAAGAAGGAGAAAGAAAGGAATCCTCTGTGTGAGACTCAAGTGAAAATTTACAATTACTTTAGATTGTTTCTCCTCCATTCTACAATGAAGTTTTTTTTTTTAGTGGTGTCTCTTTTTTTTTTCTTTTCATTTAGAAAACGGGAGTGGAAAAGAATGGTGTCTTCCCAAAGTTTAAGTTCACATCCCCCCCCATCCATCCCATGAGTATTTCCTTGTTTCCCGGTTTGGGGACAGCTCAAGTTATTTGAGATGCCCGGAGATCCCCAAGTGGGACCCAAATCTGTCTCCTCGTCTCTATTCTAAAGCAGACCATCCCAAACATCCTGCTATGATTTAGATCTGAAATGTCCCTCCAAACTCATGGGTTAGCAACTTGGTCCCCCACTGATGGCACTGTTGGGAGGTGGTGTAAACTTTACGAGGTGGGGCCTAGTTGGAAGGAGTTAGATTGTGCTGGGGGTGCACCTTCATAGGGCCACTGGGTCCCCAGCCTCTTCCTCTCTGCCTACCTGTCTGCTGTGAGTGAGCATCTTTGCTCCCCCATGTGCCCCCACTGTGACATTCTGCTTCACCACAGTCCCAAAGTGCTGGGGCCAAGTGACCATGGATTAAAACCTCTGAAACAATGAGCCAAAATAAACTTTTCCTCTTTACACATTGTTTATCTCAGGTATTTTGTCACCGTGATGGAAAGCTAACTAACGCACATGCCCTCCAGACTCAGTGAAAATTCATCCAGCCGTTTTCACGTTGTAAGTAGCAATGCCACTCATCAAAGCAAAACCTGTCTCACTGTCAACTGATTCTAAATGTAAGGAAGTGCTTCCTTCCAGACATCATGCTTTAACCAGTAGCACCATAACTCTCTCCCAGTAGCTGTGTACCCCCACTTCTGGATGACAGTCACTGCAAAATATGTTTCTCCAAGAGAAATAAAACCAGGTTCCTTGGCTTTTCTTCAGACAGGTCAAGCATCCCAATCTGAAAATTCAAAATCCAAAATGCTCCAAAATCTGAAATTTTTTAAGCACTGAGACAACATCACAAGTAGAAAATTATACACCTGACCTCATGGTATAGGTCACAGTCAATAATGTAGGTGCATTGAAAATATTGGATTATATTCCCTTCAGACTCTGTGTATCGATTCCATAGGAAAAATAAATGACTATCATGTTTAGACTTGGGCCCATTCCCCAAGACACAATATAATCTAGAAGCCCATAATCTAAAATCTAAAAAAGAAAAAGAAATCCGACAGCTGAAACACTTCTGGTCCCTAGCATTTCAGATAAGGGAGACTCAAATCATATAACATGTTTTCTGTATCTATGGCCATCTGTGGTCAGCTACAATTCGTCCACATCCCCTAGTCACAATAACTTGCAAGACATTGGTCTTCTTCCCTCCTCCATCTCTCCTCCATTCTGTTCTCCTTGCTCATTACAAAATATACACCCAGTTACCCACCACTCGGCAGAACCTCCAATGCCCCCAATGCCTACATGAAAAATACTCCTACTCCTTTGCATCCCTCCAAACCCCAACATATCTCTGATGGTTCTAGTAACTCCCGAAGTGGGGTCCCCAGTTCCATTCTTGCCCTTCCCATTCTCTAATCCATTTTCCATAGCTGGGATAATAATAATATGATCTCTATCAAATTGTACCCCATTTACAACTCATTGAGGAATTCCCATTGTGCTTGGGGTAAAATCCACATTCCTCTCTAAGTCCTACAAGACTCTTGATGACCCTGCCACCTCTCCAACACCTGCCTCACACCTGCCCTCCACCTGCCCTCCACACCCCAATTATAGCCCTTCTTTTAGATCCTCACATGGGTTGACAGTCCTCTCACATGCTGTTCCCCTTCCTGGAAGGTTCTTCCCTTGCTCTTCACAGGACTGAGAGGCCCACCTCCTCAGAGAGCCATGTAGAAAGTACCACACACACACACACACACACACACACACACAATGCAATGACCTGGTTCAACCCACTGTTGTTTTTAATCATAGCACAGTATCAAATTTATAACTTGGGGCTGTCTTGTTTCTTTGTCTACTTTTTTATCTTTTTATTTTTTAGAGAGAGGGACAGTGAGAGAGAGAGAGAGAGAGAGAATCAATTTTATTTAGTTTGCTACAACTCTTTGTTGTGTACATGGTGCTGGGGTTTGAACCCACGTCCTTGTGCATGCCAGGCAAGTGCTGTAACTGCGGAGCCACGGCTCCAGCCCCTTTGTCTACTTTTGATGTCTGACTGTCCCATCCGCATGGAAGCTCCATGTGAACAGAAGCCACGATGGTTTGTTCACTGGGGATACCCTGTATCTGGCCTCACTTCCTGTGCTCAGAAAATGTCCAATGAATATTTTCTGGATCAAAGAAGTTCTTGAACACCAAATACCCTTGTCTCCCATCCTCCTTTTTCTCCTGGTCATTCTCTAAGATCCAGGTAAGGAATCAGTGTAATGTCTCCTTGACTTTAATAAGCTAAGCCCACCATCACCCCCATGCTGCAGAAAGTCACCGGGATGCCCACTAGGTAACCAGCATGCTGATTGGCATCGAAAACACAAGGGTAAGTCCACTTGCATTCGTGTCTTCAAGAACTCCATGGTCTAGGGGAAGCACCACAGGAACAAACTCCTTTGGCTGCACTGGGGACTGCTGCTCTCTGATATTTGCATCCACACAAAAGACCCCCTCACTCAAAAAATGAGTCCTCCCTGGAGAAAGCTGAGCTATTTATTCAGTGCCACCTGCCACATGGTTAGTCCAGCTCCAGATTTTCCCTATATGGCCAACCCTATTGCAACCACAGCTGATGTCCCTTAGACCCTTCAGAATTGTTGAGAAACAAGGGGCAATAAATCGCCATCCACCCACCCAGCCTGGCTCCCAGCCACTGCACTGCCCTGGCCACCGTCCGCCTGCACACTCCAGAAGAGGGACTTTACAGGGGCTGCAGATGATGCCGAGCCTCAATTAGGCCCTGCTGGCAAATTTGTCACACAGGGTGACATTTTCCAACCTTGCAACATTAGCATCCCCCTAATTATGAAATTGTGGTGCTAACATGTTTGGGAGCCAACATGACCAGTGCTCTCAGTGCAAACGCATGTGCACACGCAAAAACATGCATGTGCTCAGGGATCATGGGAGAGTGGGGTGCACTTCTCCCCTAAGGTCATTTAAAAGTGGGCATTCGTTTTGCTTAGAAAGAGATGGAAACTACAGGAAGGAAAGCCTTAAATCTCTAGGAATACTCCTAAGAATTTCACAAAGAGAACTGCAGAAAGCAATGGCTGTAACAAGGAGAATATTAAGCCAGCCAGCGATGGAACCAGCTACCTTTCGATGCAGGCCCCGTAGCCCAGAGGGTTCTCTCTGCCACTCACTGACTGTGACTTCCAGAGACTGAACTCTTCCCCTCGCCTGCAACACGGAAGCATCTGACTCTCCTCATTCATCATTCAACATAGATTAGCCACGCGTCTACTGTGTGCGGGGCACCGCTCAAAGCACTACGGGAACAGCAGGGAACTCGCGTGTGTCTGGACCTCAGCCATGGGTGACCCTTGCTCACCAGCACAAGGCAACACATGGTATTGTTTGCCAGTCCAGTGACCAGCAAGCGGGAACTGCCCAAGGTGGGCAGCTGTGGGGTTGTCCCTGGTTCAAGGGCAGCTCTGCCCAGGTCAGAGATCTGCCCTGAGCAGCAATGCCCCACTGGAACCTCCCCAAGGTGCATACTAGAGACGTTTCCTGTCACTAGAAAGGAATGAAGGCTCTGAAAGTGTAAAAAAAACTTTTTTTAAAAGAACGAGGGACAGAGAGAGAGAGAGATAAAGAAAGAATCAATTTTATTTAGTTTTTCATGTAACTTTCATTGCTCCAACACTTTTGTGTACACAGTACTGGGGTTTGAACCTGCGTCCTCTCACATGCCTGCAAGCGTGTAACCGCCGAGCCACCACTCCAGCCCCTGTGAGATAAACTTTTTAAAGTATATAAATGAGTGGATACAGGCACGTCTGATTTAAAGGTAAGAAATGACTCATAAAATTATCATGTATATATATACGTATATATATATACACACACACATACACACAAATATATACATGCACATGTGTGTGTTATATGTATGTAATGTGTGTTCATATCTACACTCCCATACTATGTTTATCGCTGGGTTCAGGATAAATGACTATGTAAATTGCCTACCGAGGCATCCAGGACATAGTAGCATCCAGTTATGATTTTTCTTTGCTTTTTACGCTGGCTCCTCCAGCCTGTGCCATCCCCTATTGCTTTTCTAAAGACCACATCTGCACTCGCAGTCCTACTAGAATAAACCCACAGCTTCTTCATTACGCCAGCCGGCTTGGAGATGGTGCCTGCCTCTGTTTGCAGCAGGAGCCAGCAGATTCTGTGTGGGGATGCCCTGTCCAGCTCTCAGTCACCATCTTGCCAAGCCCCAGCTTCCATGAAGCAGGTGAAATAGAGTTCTTCAGTTGAATTTTCTTCCTGTCATGTCCTCCTTCCTCTCGTCTGACCTCACCTGTCTATGCACACACAGTCAGGGTCCAGACAATTCTAGAAGCTGGAGACCGCCTGGCAGTGCTACATGTCAGGAGGCTGGCGGGAGCTGTGAGCAGTGGATCTGCTTCCTGTCCGCTCTCCGTTACTCCATACTGGCTCTGTATGGAGGCAGCCAGAGGCAGGGCCTCTAGACCCATGTGCGTTTGACTTATCATTCTCTCCCATCCTGAGCTGCATCGAAACAAAATATCCCAGACAGACCCCGGTCT
>PVKS010033497.1:0-11518 GCA_004027875.1 Aplodontia rufa
AAGGAGGCCAGGAAGCAGGAAGACGCGGTGACATGGAGAGGCTCGATCCTGTGTTAGGAGGTGCTATGGAAGGATGTGCTGGGTCCCTTAAGGTTCAGTGCTGGGAGTTTGGTCTCCAGAATGGCAGCAGTGCACAGTGGTGGTGTGGAACCTTTAAGAGGAGGGGCCAGGTGGGAGGTCTTAGATCAATTAGTGGTCCTGCTCTCAGAAGAGATCAAGGTGTTCCTGTGGGACCCTGGCTAGTTGTCATGAGAAGGGCCCCATCCAGCCTCTCTGGTCTCCTGTTTCTTGCCAGGCACCACGGTCCTGTAATCCCAATGACTCAGGAGGCAAAGGCAGGAGGATCCCACGTTCAAGGCCAGCCTCAGTCATTTAGCAAGACTTTGTCTCAAAATAAAAAATAAAAAGGGCTGAGGATGTGGCTCAGTGGTAAAGCTCCTCTGGATTCAATCAGTGGTACCAAACAAAGAAAAATATATGGACACTCCGCCACCCACCATGAGATCCTCCCCAGAGCTCCCATGATGCTGGCACCATGCCCTGGAGCCTCCAGAACTGCAAGCTAAACAAACCTCTTTTCTTTTATAAAGTCAGCCTGTCTCAGGTACTTCATTATAGTAAGGACAAAAGGACTAATAGAGCAGATAAGATTCAGTGGGATATGGACATGAACATTCGACTCACAGGTTGGCATCACTGGGATTGTAAGATTATGTCTATGTTGAAAGCATTGCTGCAAACCAGAGTCTTTGCACATATTTTTTTTCTTCTAGAGAATTCTAAGCCTGAAAATTATAAATAGTTTTGACCCTAATGAAGAAAAAAATATCCATGACCTTTTAAATCCTCATTTTTCTCCCAAGTCTGGTATTTCTCATTAGTTTAACAGACTGGAAGAAAATAGATTTTGTGCCATGTAAATTATTTCAAGTTTATGGTCTCAGGCGGGCCATCCAGAGCTGACTCCTCTGAGGGTGTTTGGTGCCAGTCCATTAGCATGAGCTTCTTATTGATGAACCGATAGAGCAGGCCCAGCCACAGCCCTGGAATAGAATCTCCCTATTCATAATTAATATTCAGGTAAAACACCAGCACATCAATCTTATTTCCCACGCTTGGTAATTGGTGTTTGATTTTTTTATTTTATTAGCTATGATTGGTAAACTTTGGGAAATACTAGTGCCAGGCATTTACTGGAAAATGCTGTTCTCTCCTTCAGCGTTTGAAGCTACTGATACCTGTCAGTAAACGGGGAGGCTGAAATTCCTTACATTTTATGTTTTTTGAACCCTAAAACGTGATGGGTGCCGTGGCCCACACTGTAATCCCAGTGGCTTCGGAGGCTGAGGCAGGAGGATTGCAAGTTCAAAGCCAGCCTCAGTAACTTACGAGGCCCTAAGCAACTTACTAAGACCTTGTCTCAAAGCAAAAAAAAAAATTTATAGAAAAAGGGCTGGGGATGTGGCTCAGTGGTTAAATGCCCCTGGATTCAATCCCCAATATCAAATTAAAGATAAATAAATAGATAAACAAACCCTAAGAAGCGTAGCCTCTCTCTCCTGTGGGGCTCCCAACAACCGTGAAAGGTAACATGACTTCTTTCATGAGGTCCCATTTGAATGGATGAGGAAGCTGAGGCTTGAGAAGGTTCATAAGTAAAGTGGGACTTGGACTTGAATCGCTCATCTCCACCCAAGTCCTGTCAATACTGTAGTATATTAATAATGAAACTTGTGGTTTTATATTGACTGATTTGTCAAATGGGTTCTTTCTCCATTTCTCCACCCCTCCGAAGATTCAGTAGGTAAAAACACTGCTTCAAAAGCAAATATGTGAGGGCTGGAGCGGTGGCTCGGTGGTTCCTGCACTTGCCTTGCATGCCCAAGTACATGGGTTCAAACCCCAGCACCCACGTACACAACTAAGTGTCGGAGCAATGAAAGTCACGTGAAAAACTCAATAAAAATTGATTCTCTCTCTCTCTCACTGTCCTTCTCTCTTAAAAAAAAAAAAAAAAAGCAAATTCGTGGAGCCAAAACACTGTCAGGATGACTGCTCCCTTAATTAAGATAAAATGAATCGGGGGCTGGAGCAGTGGCTCAGCGGTCACAGTGCTTGCCTGGTTTGCTCAAGGACATGGGTTCGAAACCCAGCACCACATACACAACAAAGTGTTGGAGCAATGAAAAGTAGATGAAGAACTAAATAAAATTGATTCTCTCTTCCTCTCTCTCTCTCTCTTGCTTTTTTCATTAGTTGAATATGGACTTACAATTGAGGGGGAATCATTATCAAACAATCAAGAACCGAAGTATGCGGGGTTGGGGATTTAGCTCAGTGGCAGAGCGCTTGCCTAGCTTGTGAAAGGCCCCGAGTTCGGTCCTCAGCCCTGGAAGCAAAAAAAAAGAACAAATGTATATTTATATTGTTAGCCAAGGCTGATGCCATGTCATGGATGCCCCCCGGGGTTCCCTATGGTTCTCTGTTTCCCCCAAGAGAACCCCTGTGTTAAATGGACTTCTCCTGAAGGTCGGAGATCTCCTTCTGAATTGATTCCCTTGTACCCCCTCCCTCCAGTCTTCAAGATATCCCTCTCTTTCTCTTAAAAAATAAAATAAAAATTAAAAAACACGAGTCAGACGTGAACGTGGGAGAGGTGCATTTATTCCCAATACACCTGCCTTCTCCTCCCCTCCAGTACTGCAAAATGAATGATTCTAGTTGTGCGGTAATCTGCTACAAAGTCTGAATTGACATATTGGGTTAACACACTATTATGACAATCAATGGTAATTAGAGGGGATGCTTAGCTGACAAGGTTGATGGAACCAAATGTATTTGAGAGCTCTTAATTTTCTTCCCTAACTGCTCCCGCTGGCTGCTGCAGCTTTCCACGGTTTGTTATCCAAATAGTAAATACATGGGTATAGTCTAGGTATTCCTGGATGATTTCCATCACTAAAAGAATAGACGCCATGGGCTGGATTGTAGAGGTCCCTGTCACAAGCATGGGACACTAGGGCGTACAGAGCAAGACTAAGCAGGACACAGAGGATCAGACTTCCAGTAATCCAATCTGCAGTGGCTGAGCGATGGCTCAGCAGTTACAGCGCTTGCCGGGCATGTGCGAGGACCCGGGTTCAAACCCCAGCACCACGTACACAACAAAATGTCAGAGCAATGAAAGTCACATGAAAAACTCCATAAAATTGACTCTCTCTCTCTCACTGTCCCTCTTTAAAAAAGCAAAACAAAAAGGATAGACTGAGATTCTACTTCTTTAAAAAGAACTTCTCTGGTCTTGCATGGGTCTTCTAGACCCTGTGCGTTCGCTCTCTGATTGATGGTTCTGGGGAAAATGGGGACCCCATGCCTTCCTATGGGATCAGTACAAATGGATTTGAGTGCAGGAGGAACACTCAGGTTAGATATTTGGCAGTCTCCTGACTGTGGATTGATTGCTACGTATATAAAGAATCCTTTTACTTCTGTTTTCTTCTCCCAACACCATTGAACCTGGCTCCGGTGGGAAATGTGATACAGAAATCGGGGGGCACAGAACCAGGACAAATGATGGAAAACCCATGAGAAATTTGCCTTTGACTCCTGCTGGCTGCAGGCTCAAGCAGGGGGGATGTTTGGAATCTTTGAGTGGCCTGGGTCTAGATACTTCTAGTGGGTATCAATGAGTTTAGCAAACTAGGAATACGCTACTCCAGATCCTTGTCCCTTTCTTAACGAGGGACATTCCTGTTTACCTAAATGACGTGGAAACTGATGTAGTATTTTCTCATTTACATCCGTGTTTGGATGCGTTTGTCTCTGCTGAAACTCACCATGAGATGTAGGATGGGATTCGGTCATTGAGAGAGAGAGACCACCTTTCTCAAGAGTGGGTTCGTTCTTGGGAGGGTGCTTGTTATAAAGCAAATCCCCTGCGTCTTGCCTCTTCCTCATGCACCCATGTGTCCCACTTTCTGTCCAGGTTGAAGCAGCACAAAGCCCTCCCTGGCACCAAGCTCTTGGACTTCGCAGCCTTCAAAACTACAAGCCAAAATAAACTTGTTTCCTAACATGGAAAGTCCAGGAGCATGGTGCCCGATCCGGTGGTGCTTCCTTGCTATGACCTAACTGGGTGGAGGGAGTCACAGGGTAAAGGAGCGCACCCTCTTGAGTTAAATTCCGGCTGCCCTCTTTCTTTCTCAGGAGCCCATGATGTGATAATGGTCTTCATTCATTCATGAAGACGTTGACCTTCTGACCCAGCTGTCTCTTAAAATTCCAGCCTGCATGTAGGAGGGGACACTCAAACCAGACCATGCAGGAAATTCCATGGACTTTGGGACAGCTGGAGTCTTGATGTGACATCGAAGACTACAGGGTTTGAGGCTAGCGCCATGGGAAGGCTGGATTGTAGAGGTCCCTGTCACAAGCATGGGACAGTAGGGTGTACAGAGCAAGACTAAGCAGGACACAGAGGATCAGACTTCCAGTAACCCAATCTGCAGACCTCCG
Organism: Aplodontia rufa; assembly: GCA_004027875.1. Lineage (NCBI taxonomy): Eukaryota > Metazoa > Chordata > Mammalia > Rodentia > Aplodontiidae > Aplodontia > Aplodontia rufa. Next base: position 4,516 of record PVKS010033497.1, read on the forward strand.
GTGTGAATGCGTGGCATGTGGCTCATGCCAGTCGCGAGCGGCTGTTCACCTTTCCTGGCGGGAGTTGAGGTGTGGAGGTGAGGATGATTCTGTTCCTTGCATACAGGGTGAAGTTACAAGAGCTCTTTCGTGGGGATATTCTTATCGAATGCTCACAAATTAACCCCAATTCACAACTGAGCTCAGCCAGACCCAGGTTCTTGTTTTACTTGCTAGCAACACGTCAGCCTGGCCTGGAACTGTGACCTTTCACCTTTCACCCCTGCCCTTTCTAGGAAACGTGGCTCCTTTCTGAGTGCTGAACTGGGCCCTGCAGTGCGTATTTCTTATGTCATCCTCACCATCCTTGTTAAAATGCTCGCTCTTTTAAGGAAGGGAAAAAGAAATCTGTCATTGGAGAGGCTTTTGCTGCCCCAATTACAGCCACCATTTGGTGAAGCTGAGCGAGAAAACCTCAGTGACTTAAAAGACAGACCACATTCCATATGCCACAATCTGTCAGGGGCCAGCCTTTGACAGAAAACAGCCTGATGGAAACTCTCTCGTTGTCATTTCAAGAGGGACGGGGACATGGCGGGGGCTCACTCTCAAACAGTGGTGCTATTTTTTTTTTTTTTAACTGAGTTATGTTTTTCCACCGCTTTCCTGTGCCGTCCTCTAATCTCCTTTCCCCGCAGGGCTCCAGCTCTCTGGACTCTCTGGATACTATTAGCAAGATCCTATTTCTTCCCTTTCATCTTTGTTGTCTGGCCCTCTGTGGCTCCCAGGACTGTTTTGTCTAAGATGCAGTCCAAGAAACCTTTCTCCTTATGTCTTTTACACATCAAAAAGGACCAGTGAGGAGATGAGGAGATGGGAGCGGTTATTTCTGGGCCCCAGTGGCCTGAAAGAGCTGAGGCTCCTGTGGTGGCCATGTCCCCACTCTCTGTTGGCCTTTGTGACTCTGTTATGGTTTGGATATGAGGTATCCCCAGAAGCTCATGAGAGACAACACAAGAACATGCCCAGGTGAAATGACAGCTTGGGACAGCTGTAACCTTGTTGGTGGACTGATCCACTTCTGTGGATCAACTGGGCAGGAACCGTAGGCCGGAAGGTTGTGACTGGAGGAAGCAGGTCACTGGGGTGTGCCTTCGGGGGTTATACTTTGTCCTTGGTGAATGGAGCCCTCTGCTTGAGAAAGAGAGAGAGAAAGAATCAATTTTATTTAGTTTTTCATGTGGCTTTCATTGCTCTGAGACTCGTTGCGTACGTGGTGCTGGGATTTGAACTCGTGTCCTTGCTCATGCCAGGCAAGCGCATTAACCGCTGAGCCACCGCTCCAGCCCCTGTCTCTGCTTTTCTTGGTGCCATGTCCTGAGCGGCTTCCAGTGTGAAGCAGTGGAGTCGGCTGACCAAGGACTGAACCTCTGAAACTGCGAGGCAAGACGAACTTTTCCTCCTCTCCGCTGTCACCGTGATGAAAGGCGAACTGAGGCATGTTCCATCTCAGCCTCTCCTTGTCCCCATGGTCTCCAAGGCCATTCTGCCTTGACCAGAGTTTGACTGTACTCTGTGTTGAGGTGGAAGATTTGCGTAACAAGTCGTTTACAGTAGAGATTAAGAGTCTAGCAATTACTCATTTGGATCCATGGTTCTCAATTGGGATAATTTTATCCCAAGGGGACCTTGGAGATGTCAGGAGAATTTTGTCACATCTTATGGAAAAGGATGTGCTACATATGTTTCATCGCTGAAACCAAATACTTGAACAAATAAATTTAGAGGAGAGAAAGTTTATTTTGGCTCTCATCTTAGTGATTCCAGTCCATAATTGCTTGGCCTCCTTGTTCTGCACCCATGGTGAGGCTGAACGCCATGGGTGGGGCATACTGCAGAGCAGAGCTGCTTCAAGGTAGCCAGGAGGGGGCGCAGAGAGAAAAAGCAGCCAGGGACAAGATATGTCCTTCAGAGCCACAGCCCTAGGAACCTGCTGCCAACTCCCCCTCTCTGTAGCCCATTAGGCTATGAAGTCTTCAATGGATCCCTTAACGAGGATGGCACCTTCAGGATCCCAAAAGCTCCACCTCTGAAGATTTCTGCACTGGGGACCAAGCCTCTACCACGTGAATCTTAGAGGGACGCCTCATATCCAAACCATTACATTAACACTTAGTGAGTGAAGGTCAGGGATGTCACCGAATATTCACAATGCACAGAATTACCCCCAAAGTGAATAAATTTCTGGTTTGATATGTTAATAATGCTGGCGTTGAGAGACCCCAATTTAAATAATTTAAGACTTTATTCTATGCTAGGCATTATCACAGAAGTAAGGGATTCTGTGCTAAACGGGGCTTTTGCTCTCTAAAATTTCAGTCTAGAGGGGATATATATCATTTAAAATTTTTTCAGCTGCAAGTTAAAAAACACTCAAGAATGCTTTAAAGATTCTTTCAGCATTGGCTGGAGTGGTGGCTCAGTGGTTATGGTGCTTGCCTGGCAAGTGCGAGGATGTGAGTTCAAACCCCAGCACCACGTACACAACAAAGTGTCTGAGGAATGAAAGTCATATGAAAAACTAAATAAAGATTGCTTCTGTCTCTCCAAAAAAAAACAATCAGTGATGATGGTTACACATCTATGAATCTACTATACTTTAAAAGGTAGCTGGGCAAGGAGGTGCACACCTGTAATCCCAGCAACTCAGGAGGCTGAGACAGGAGGATCGCAAGTTTAAGGCCAACCTAGGCACTTAGTGAGACTCTGCCTCAACATAAAAAGTGCTAGGGAGGTAGTTCAGGGGTAAAGCACCCCTGGATTCTATCCCCAGTACCAAAATAAATAAATAAAGGGTCAATTTTATGGCATATGAATTCTATCCCAATTTTGTAAATGTTGAGACATGGTCTTCCATGTGGCCCAGGCAGGCCTCAAATTTCTCATACAACCCAAATGTGGAAGTAGATTGTTAGAGGATTACTTGATTGAGCTACCCAATAAGATCGGATATCTGAGTGACTTTTCCAAGAATTTTTTTTTCAATTTTTATCAATTTTTATTTAGTTTTTCACATGGCTTTCATTGCTCCGAGACTTGGCTGTGTACATGGTGCTGGGGTTTGAACTCGCGTACCTGCACATGCTGGGCAAGCGCCATAACGGCTGAGCCACTGCTCCAGCCCTTCCCAGAATATTTTTGGCTTTCTCCTTTTGGCTGCAAAAGAGCTGCCGCAGCTCCATTCTCACCAGACAATCCCTAAGGCAGAGTGGACGAAAGGCATAAGGGATGTCCTCTGATACATCCATTTTTTTTTTCTGATGAGGGAGGAAAATCTTTTCCAAAAGCTTCTCAGTACCCAATAAGCTTTCTCTTGTATCCTACAGGCCCAAACTGGACACCTGCCTATTCTTAAACCCTTTAGGATGGGACTGCCATTCATGACTTGGGGCAGCAGTCAGTAGAATCCATTTGTAAGAAAGCCATGTGGCTAGTTTTTTAGCCTTTCTGTGAAGTATATGATTGGTCGCACGTTCTTTTTTTAATTTTAGCATCTTAAAAAATATAGAAAGTATTTTTAGCCCATAGGCTGTACAGAAAAACAGGTCACGGGTTGCTGTTTGCTGACCTCTGGAAAACATGCTAACACCTGAACAAAATCAGGGGGCTGGAGCAGTGGCTTGGTGGTTATGGCGCTTGCCTGGCATGAGCAAGTACGCAAGTACAAATCCCAGCACCACGTACACAACTAAGTGTCAGAGCAACAAAAACCATATGAAATAAAAATTGATTCTCTCTGACTCTCCTCTCTCTCTCTCTCTCTCTCTCAGTGTCCTTCTCTCTTTAAAAAAAAAAAACTTTAAAAAAATCAGGGACCTGATACTAGGAAAATGGCGATATTGGTGGTAACTGGGTCTGCCCCAGACCGATGCAGGAGAAAATGATAATTATAACATGGGGACGCACTGTCAAGGGCACACAAGAGGCTTTGGGCGCCAGCCTCCCGCGATGGCACCCATGATGTGTGTCTCTAGGACTTGCACCCTTGCATCAGGTTGGCTTGCTGGGTCCACATAAGGGACAGTGGGTGACTGCACTCAAGATCATGACAGATGTCACCATCATGGATTTCCCAGTCTTGAGGCCACTGCCACTTTGCAAGGGCATTCACATGCTGATAGAGAGAACCTGAGCTTCCTGCCCACAACCAGCAGTACTCTGCCAGCCACATGAGCGAGCCTCCTTGGAGGGATTATCCAGCCCTCGATCAACCTCAGCTGACCGTAACCATGAGAAAGCCAGAGCCCAGACGTCTCTGCGGAGCTGCCTGAGTTAGTGCCTGAGCCGCAGGACTCTCAGAGAACGCAGTCCGATTAGTTCAAGTCCCTTAGCGTCAGGGTGATTTGCTGTGTCTAACTGGTGGCGTTCTTCCCCAGACTGAGGAATGACATTTTCAGATCCTAGTAAGACAGCGGGATGTGGTGGTGGTAATGGGGACCACAGATGATGATTTAATTTTTTTAAGGGTGAGGGACATTGAGAGAGAGGAAGAATCCATTTTTATTGACTTTTTCACGTGGTTCTCGTTGCTCTGACACTCCATTGTGTACATGGTGCTGGGGTTCAAACCCGGGTCCTCGCACATGCCAGGCAAGTGCTATAACCACTGAGCCACACTCCAGCCCCACAGATGAGGATTTAGGAAACCTGGAACCTCCAGTTCATTTGTCAACTTACAGCAAGCAAATTCACTTCTTTGGATGTCATAAGCAAGCATTGGGAAGGAGAGGGAGAATAATTATCGGAAAAAACGAGAGAACTACCAGGTGCGTGTGGAATAGCTTACCTAGTGTGACACAAGGCTCTGTTCTATTTTCTCTGAAGCAATGTATAATTCACCTCCCCACCTCTACCAGTCTTGAAAAGCAAAACACAGAAAACCCACAAAGCACCAGGAGCGATTGGACCCAAGTCCAATGTTAAGCCAGTGGCTGTGAAAGGAGGGTGGTTCAGGACCAAGGACAGTAGCCCACTACCCCTCCCGCTGCCCACACCCACCCACCAGTGAATGTGGGGCTTGATACGCACTTTCCCAGCATCCCACTGTCTGATGTGTAAGATTGGAGGAGTTGAACGTGTAGGATATTTAATGCTCAGATCCAATGTTTTGTCTACTCACGATTCCGGGTTATGTGCGCAGCATGTCCGCCGAGGCAGAAGGTCAGTCCTGTCGATCAGATGGACATCCTGTTGAAGGTGAGATACCGAACTCACATCAGTTTACCAGGGAAAGAGGAAAAACAACGGGTGCTAATTTATTTTTCTTCATTTGGCTTACACTGGCTGCTCTGTGCTATGACTTGCCAAGCCCTGCAGAGATGAAGGGAAGGAAGCCGTGGATTTTTCCTTCAAAAATTCTGCAGTCCAGAGGGCAAATGACAAGGACTCTACTCTCCTTGCTGCAGCTCTCTCTCTCCTCACTAGCTACACACCGTGCTTGTCCCCTGACCAAGACAGACTCTCAGAGAAAGATGTGGAAACATCCATTTTGGCCTCAATAATTCTCTGTGTTTTGGTGCATTTGAACTTCATCTCTCTTTTGGAATGGAAGGCTTAATCTTCTGTTAAGGAACTGTGAGGCTATCATGAACAGACATCTTTTAACTTGGTCAAGTTCACCATGAAAGTTTCTTCATCTGCAGAATGGGGCTGACAGGCAGGTGCACTGGCCCACACCTGTAACCCCAACGGCTCAGGAGGCCGAGGCAGGAGGATCGCAAGTTCAAAGCCAGCCTCAGCAACTTAGTGAGACACTAAGCTACTTAGTAAGGCCTTGTTGCAAAATAAAAAATAAAAAAAAGGGCTGGGGTTGTGGCTCAGTGGTTAAGCACCCCTGGTATCAATAAACAAACAAAAAGATAAAAATGAGGCTGACAAAATGGGGCCTGCCTCTTTGTAGCTACCGTGAGCTTAGCGGTCCTCTTTCCATGGCTGAACTAGTACCCCCAACCCTAGTACTAGTTAACTCTGGTCAGACTGTCAGTCACATTTGACCACTGGCCACTGATTAGAGGTGAGGCCACATGGCCAGTTTTGGGCCGCTGGACCCTCTCCAAATGACACTGTGCCCCCTTCGTCTGGATCTGCAGTCCACGAGGGTGATGTAACATTTAGCTGCTAAAAGAAGTCACATGCCACAGAAGGGACACTCAGATGTTAAGGAAGAAAAGCGAGGCTAAGACAAAAAGACGGAAAGAGAGAGACTGAGAGGGAACGATGGCAGATTGCAAGAGAGAGAGAGATGTGGTTTGGCCTCTGCATCCAGTCGGGCCCGAATGCAGCCTGCTCTATAGGATCCAGTGAATTCCCTTTAATGCTTGTGCATGTTTAAGACAGGTTTCTTTCATTTACAACCTGAAAGGATCCTGACTAATATATGCTAACTCTAAGAGCTGGTATGGGGACTGAGTAAAATCAGATTTTCAAAAGTCCCTGGTCCGGCTCTATACAAAAGCTGCAGGACCGTTCTCTGGAGCTGCCCCTTTCATCCCTCCACATGTTCCTAAGTGCTAATAAATGTTATCCATTCAATTCTACCCCACAGCCTCAAGCCCTGATGAAGGGGGAAACCTCCGATTTTCCTTCCTTTGATAGTAAGCTAATGCATTTCATCTATTAAAATTTTCAATAAATTAAATAATAAACAGAACGATCTCTGTGTTCTTTCACTACAGGTTAAAAAGGAACTGCTACTCAAAGTTAAGTGCAACCAGGTGTTTTCAGTACTGTGTAACTAGAACCTTAAGGGAAACTCTGCTCTGTGGCATTTCTCTTAAATAGCACGGCACGGCTGCCGTTCAGGGGGTGGAACATTCCACCATCCACCGCCCTCTATTTCATCTGCACTCAGATGACTCTATTACAGCGACATTCCTGAAATTCTGGGGCAGGGCAAACAGTTTTGCAGATGCTTTCTCCAATTAATTTCTCTCCTCTCTTTGGATGCTTAGAAAGATGTACCTTC
>PVKS010033497.1:11618-21771 GCA_004027875.1 Aplodontia rufa
GGGGGGGGGGGGGACAGGATCTCAAAGTTTGGGGCATATAAGCTTCCAGCTGACAAACGTTGTTCTGAGAGCAAGGCTCAGTGTTGTATGCCTGTAATCCCAGCAACTTGGGAGGCTGAGGCATGAGGATCTCAAGTTAGAGGCCAGTCTCGGTGACATAGTGAGATGCTGTCTCAAAATAAAAAAATAAAAAGGGCTGAGGATGTAGCTCAGTGGAAGAGCATCCCTGGGTTTCATCCCCAGTATGGGGGAACAGGGGAGTTGTTTTGAGCCCTCAAGAAGCCACTTAGCTCAGCGATCCCCAGAAGTTGGTCTGAAGCCCCACGCATCTTTTAAAGAGAGAATCAATTTTATTTAGTTTTTTTTTTTTAAAGAGAGAGGGACAGAGAGAGAGAATAAATTTTATTTAGTTTTTCATGTGGCTTTCATTGCTCCAATACTTCGCTGTGTACATGGTGCTGGGGTTCAAACCCATGTCCTCGTGCATGCCAGGCAAGTGCTCTACTGCTGATCCACTGCTCCATCCCGAGTTTCTTCTTTTTATATTATTATTATTATCATCATCATTATTATTTTATTACTGGGGTTCTAAGCCAGGGGCACCATTGAGCCTGAGTCCTTTTTATTTTTTTATTTTAAGACAGGGTCTCCCTAAGTTGCTGAGGCTGGCCTTAACCTGCGATCCTCGAGCCTCAGCCTCCTAAGTAGCTGGGATCACAAGGATACATCATTGTGCCCAGCCCCAGAGTCCATTCTTAGAAACTGTTACGTAGTTACGAGATGTTATTTTTGCTGACTCAGCTATTCAGAAGCCGCATTGTGTGCGTTACCTGAGCTACTGAGGCTTCTTGTTTGGTGTTAATTTTCTATGTGCCTCCTGCTCTGGTCCTGTTTTTCTTCCTCGGTAAGATCCAATTTCTCCCCGTTAGGACCTCTGCACTTGCTCTTTGCTCTACCTTGGAACACCGTTTCTTGGTCCTTTCTAAAGTTGTCTCCATCTTGCTGGTTACATAGCAGCTCAAATGACTTCCCCCTTCCTGGCCCCCAAGCCAAGCCACCAGCTTTTTGTTTGTTTTTTTGTTTTTTAGAGAGAGAAGGACAGATGAGAGAGAGAATCAATTTTTATTGAGTTTTTCCCATGGCTTTCGTTGCTCTGACACTTAGTTGTGTACGTGGTACTGGGGTTTGAACCCGTGTACTCGTGCATGCCAGGCAAGCGCTATAACCACCAAGCCACTGCGCCAGCCCCACCAGTCTCTTTTGGTCACCTAACCCTGCTTCGTTTTATATGTTGCTTTTGTGTTTGTCGTCAGTCTTGCCCCTAGAATTTCAGCTGTTTGTGAACAAGGGCCTTCCCTTGTTCATATCTGTATTACCACCTTCTAAAAACAATGCCACCCGTGTGGTCAGCACTCAATGAATACTAGCTGGATGCAAAATAATAATAATAATAATAATAATAAATAAATAAATAAATAAATTCCGGCTTCCACTTAGCTTCTTTCTTCACATGCTGAAGTGGCAGAGAACAGATGGGGTGCCCCTGTTCAGGACTCCACAAAACGAGATCTACTGAATTCTGCTATGACGCACAGTTCCTGGATGATGAATGGATTTCGTCAGGAAATTCAAGGTCTCTGCCAATCCGCATCAGAGGTAAGCAGTGCTGGAGGAGCCGCACCTACGTTCACAGGGCCCAGAACACCGTGCTCCACACGTCAGCCTGTGCATCCACGTTTCCATCTTGAACCAAACTTTCTCCAAGCCCGCTTACTCGTGCGGATAAGGCTGCAAAACCGAAAAGTGTCTTGGGTGCTTATTAATATTCATCATTACTTCAAGTGAAGACCACAACGAGATGATGTAGTCAGGCTTGTGAAAATGCATTAGGAAAAGCCGCAAAATGTTGAGCAAAGGGTGCCACTTAAACTTGTGAAGATGTAGTTGGGGGGCTGGAGCGGTGGCTCAGTGGTTAGGGTGCTTGCCTGGCATGCGCCGGGATGCAGGTTCGAACCCCAGCACCAACCAAGTGTCAGCGCAATGAAAGCCATGTGAAAAACTCAATAAAAATTGATTTTCTCTGTCTCTTTCTCTCTCCCTATCCTTATCTCTTAAAAAAAATTAGAAAACCATAAGTATACTTGATCCTTTTGTTCAAATACAACATTTGGTTAAATGGAATCTTTTTTTTTTTTTAAGAGAGAGGGACAGTGAGAGAGAGGAGAGACAGAATCAATTTTTATTGAGTTTTTCACGTGGCTTTCGTTGCTCTGACACTTAGCTGTGAACGTGGTGCTGGGGTTTGAACCTGGGTACTCGTGCATGCTGGGCAAGCGCCGTAACTGCTGAGCCACCGCTCCAGCCCCTAAATGGAATCTTTGAAACTGGATAATAATTTTAATTTTGAAAGAAGTAGCTTATCCAGTTTCAAAGGGTATTTTCATTGTGTGTTCAGTGTGTAGTGTAAGAATATGTTACATCTGAAGTCATTGCTTTTTTTGGTGGGGGGTACTAGGGATTGAATCCAGAGGCACTTACTGAGCCACATCCCCAGCCCATTTTTTAAAAAAGAGAATCAATTTTATTTAGTTTTTCACATGACTTTCATTGCTCCAACACTTTGTTGTGTACGTGGTGCTGGGGTTTGAACCCACGTCCTCACGCATACCAGGTAAGTGCCGTCATCACCCTTAAGCCACCACTCCAGCCCATTATTATCTTTTTTTTATTTTGAGACAGGGTTTCATAAGTTGCTTAGGGCTTTGCTAAGTTGCGGAGGCTGGCCTTGAACCTGCAATCCTCCTGCCTCAGCCTCCCAAGACTCTGGGATTACAGTCAAGGGCCACTGCAGCAGGCTGTAATTGTTTTGAAAAGCCATCTATCCACATTGAGAGTGCAGAGTTCTTTAAGAAAAAAAAAAACAAAAGTGAGGTGAATATTCTGGTCTCCTCCATCGAACCTGAGAAAAGTGCTGAGATGTTACATAATCATGAAGACTGGAAATGACGAACACTTTTACAGCCAGGGGGGAACACAGAGGGAGTCTGGATGGTAGAGTACACTGTTGTAATCTAAATTCAGTGGGTGCTTTAGAGCCCAGTAAATCAAAAATACATTTGAACCTTATTGATTAAATAATAAAAAAAATCAAATCAGTCTTCTTCTGAAAGCTATTTGCTTTCCGGATATTACCTGAAATTTGAGGCTATTGAGGAGGGAAAAAAAAAAAGTCAATTCAAAACACAGTGCTATGAGTTTAGAAGGTTTTAGACTCGTGGTCTAACATCAGATTATACTTAACCGTAGGATAAATGGCATTATTTGCGGATGGGACTCAAAAGACACCTCTCAGGGTCCCTTACAACCTTACAACCTGGGGTTGTAAGATCTGCAGAAGGTCTCGCTTCTGGTTGTCCTCATCAGGGAAAGGGTGAGAGGTGATGAGATAGAGGTGGGGAGGTACTGAGAAATCTACGCTGCCTCCCAAAAAGCACAAAAGGGAAAAGGGAGCCGGTGTCTGTTTCTAACAGATAATTAAGCTTATTATCCTGATAATACATGACCTTCTCAGGTCTCTTTTTCAACTGATAATTTTGTGATTCCAAGAATAAAGTCTCCAACTAGTTACCACGGCAATTAAGGTGGGGTCCACACTCAGGTGAAGGCAGGCTCAGGGCCAGAGTCATGCGGGTAACACTATGGTCATCTGCTTCCTTCTGGCTTTGGAAACCAGGCATCAAAAGAAAGGTCCTCCAGTTGCACCAAGGGACAGCTGACCGTTACCCCCACCCACCCAGAGCTGCAGAAACGCTGGGCACCCCAGGGAAGTCAGTGGGTGCCATCTTCCCCTGCAGAACAGGGAAGTGCTAGGACCTTTGGTCTGAACAGAGCAGATGGTCACCCAGGTTTGGGTGATGGGAGTGATGGTGATGGGTGACAGGAAGGCCACACACAAGGATGTTATTCAGAGACCAGTGGGATAAATGGCCTTTTACACCTCAGAAGGCACATAAGCAGACTCCCAAGAAAGACCAGGAGCATGAAGACTGGACCGTTTTCATCCATAAGGACTCGATACTTCCTGGCTTCCATTCCTCTCTGAGCTACCACCCTCTCCCTCCCCACCAAGCTTCTCCCCTGCACCTGACAGTGACGACCTAGCTGGGGAGCCAGTGCATGGCCCCCTTTGTTCCTGACAGCAGGCCCATCCTCTCTCCTAGGGTTGCCCAGGGGATGGTAATGAGGGAGAAGGGGGCGCCCACGTTGTGAAGTCTTCCTGAAGAGGAATGCGAAGTGCTGCTGGCGGTTTAGGTACGAGGGTCACAGGGTCACTGTACATTCCCTGAGCATCTACTGCGTGTTAGAGGTTCAAGAACAGGTGAGGCCACTCCTTTTCCTCGCTGTCCAGCCCAGGCCAGCGAAAAGGATGCTGTTGGTTTCATCACATTACTAACTTGACTTAGGGGAAAGGATGTGGCAAGATGGGACCTACAAGGAACTGAGTTTGGTTGGTTTTGAGCTGTAAGAGAAGGATGGCCACAAAGACACTGACCCCTCGCTGGGACTCTTATGAGAACTGGAACAACTGCTTCCTTGTTATCTGCTGCATTTGCGGTTAGCAGGACCTCTATGACATGGAGCCTCTATGTCCCCAGCCAAGGCCAGGGTCCATGTGGCCCAGTGGTTCTGGGGGTGGACCCACTGGAGTGACCAAGCCCCAGGAAAGTGTGTGTGTGCAACCTTCTTGTTCTCCTTCTGGGCCTTTGTGGTGCTCTAGTGGCCCATGGAAGATTTGGCAAAGGTAGGGCCCACCCAGCTCAGCCACCGGGAAGGAGGATCTTGAAGATGAATTTTCGCTCCCTCATTCATTCAAGGAAGATTCATTCATTCATTCATTCAAGGAAGATGAAAGTTTGCTCCCTCATTCATTCAGACAAACCATTCTGAGCTCTTTTGCATGACTTTCCAGAGGCCTTACTAGAATTCACTCTTGTTACCCCTGAGCAGGGGCAATTTCACTAATCATTTATACTTTTTTTTTTTTAAGAGAGTGGGACAGTGAGAGAGAAAGAGAATCAATTTTTTTTAGTTTTTCATGTGGTTTGTGTTGCTCCGACACTTCACTGTGTACCTGGTGCTGGGGTGTGAACCTGCATCCTCTTGCATGCCAGTCAAGAGCTGTAACCACTGAGCCACTGCTCCAGCCCCACATTTATACTTCTTTTTTTAAAATTCAATTTGTATTGAATTTTTCACATGGCTTTCACTGTTCTGACACTTAGTTGTGTACGTGGGTGCTGGGGTTTGAACCCGTGTACTTGCGCATGCCGGGCAAGCCACCGCTCCAGCCCACATTTATACTTCTTTACCCACCCCATTTCTTCTTGGGGGATTGGTACTGGGGATTGAACCCAAGGCCTATTTTTTTTTTTTTTTTTGAGATGGGGTTTCACTAAACTGCCGAGGCTGGCCTCCAGCTATAATCCTCCAGCCTGAGCCTCTGGAGTCACCGGGATTGTAGGCATGTGCCACCACACCCAGCCTCCTGCCTCCCTCTTGTTTCTTGTAACTGCACTTAACTTCTCCTCTTAGGGGGTCCCAAACTGAGATATCAAGGCAATGGCCTTCTCTGATAATATCCCATAAAGTGTTGGGATTATGGGTATCTCCCAGTTAGTTTGGCTTGTTCATGTCATGAAATTTCTTTGGTTTTATTTTTTTTTGGCACTGAGAAGTGAATCCAGGAGCACTTCACCACTGAGCCAAACCCCAGCCCAATATTGTGACATTTCTTAATTGGCTAAAGAGATGTAAATTACTTTAAAAAATTAAACACCGAGGGGGCTGGAGCAGTGGCTCGGCGGTTCTGGCGCTTGCCCAGCATGCGCAAATACATGGGTTCAAACCCCAGCACCCACGTACACAACTAAGTGTCAGAGCAACGAAAGCCATGTGAAAAACTCAATAAAAATTGATTCTCTCTGTCTCTCTCTCACTGTCCTTCTCTCTTTAAAAAAAAAAAATTAAACATTGTAAAATTCCAGCAAGTAATATAAAGGAAAGCTTCCCCCAAAGGTTAATGATGAATTGAAAAATTAACTTGAAGGAAGATACAGTAAGATATTGATATAAATGCAATTTTGAACTGAATTGTTGAAAAACACAAAGCAACATCTTATGTTATCAAGACCGAAGGAAACATTCCAGATCCTTGGTGGGGTTAATTTGGGCAAACACACAGGAAAATGGGGCTTACAAGAGGTACAGAGAAGATCACAACGTATCTATAATTTTTGTCAAATATTTCAAAGCACAGATTTGAAGAACAGCTGACGGGGTTGGGGATTTAGCTCAGTGGCAGAGCACCTGCCTAGCATGTGCAAGGCCCTGAGTTTGGTCCTCAGCCCTGGGGGAAAATAAATGAAGAAGAGTTGACAAAATGCTAAAGGCAGCTTATCTGGTTGGAAGCCATGCATATTTGTTATATTTATCTCTATTATATATTGCAAAATAATTCCCAAATTAAATAAAAAGTTAAAGCAGTTGTAAATGTTTTCTAATAAAACTGAGCAAATTCAAGGCACTGAAAACAATTAAGATGACCTATAAACTCGGCAGCCCCCAAGCAACTACAATATTGCTGAAACGATAATATTCTTCCAGACTTTTTTCCTAACTTAATATTTGTTGACTTGCAATGTGACTATTTGTCCCCCTGTGTCTTTAAGAGACTCAGAATGTCTATGGCTGACTATGGTACCAGAGAATCTTGGGAATACAGAGTTTTTTTCTGTTTTGTTTTGTTTTTTAAAGAGAGAGAGGACAGTGAGAGTGAGTGAGAGAGAGAGAGAGAATCAATTTTTATTGAGTTTTTCACATGGCTTTCACTGCTCTACACTTGGTTGTGTACGTGGGTGCTGGGGTTTGAACCTGTGTACTTGCACATGCCAGGCAAGCACCGTAACCACTGAGCCGCCGCTCCAGCCCTGGAATACAGAAATTTTAAAAATATATTTAATTCATTTTCCAGGAAATGTGAGATTAGCACTACGAGTATAAATATGGGTTCTGTTCATGGACAAACACACAAGGTTTCCAAAGTTAGAAATATTTTTTTCTTGCTCAAGGTGTCTGAAATCAACCTAGAATTTTTATTGGGACTCAATCAAGTTCAACCGTATTTCTAACTTTCTCATCCATTCATTAAAACTGTAAATACAAGTTTTATTCTACCTTCCATAAGAACTTGTGGTTACTGGGCTATGTTTTTCTTTTTATGATTACAAATAGCCTTCATTAAGTATGTAAACTAAACGCACAGTTTGGAATCTAACGCGCAGTTGCCACTCGGTATTATTCAGTATTATTATTATTATTATTCGATAGACATGGTCTTACAATTAGGAGGGGTTCATCATCAAACAATCAAGAACAGCAGTGTAATGACAGAACAAGCCAATACTGGTGTCAGACCATGGTTTTCCCCCTTTGGGTTCCCTATGGTTCCATGTTTCACTTTACTTAAGCCCCAAGTTAATTGGACTTCTTGTGGAAGTCCAAGGTTCCCTTCAGATTAGATTCACCCATACTACCTCCCTCTGGTCACCTTGATGTCCTTCCTATTCCCTTCCCGCCTCCCTACATTCCCCAGGAATCTTAGCACAGTTCCCCATGATCATGTAAGAATTCATACACGTTGAGTTAATTGTTTGCTTAGCCATCTAACAATCTGTTTCTGCTTATATTCTAGCTTCCACAAATGAGAAAACATTCAGCCCTTGAGTCTCAGAGTTTGGGATACTTCACTTAGCAAAACTTTTTCCATCTCCATCCATTTGGCTGCAAATGCCATAATATCATTTTCTCTAATAGCTGAGTAGTACTCCATTGTATATATGTGCCACAGTTTTTGGATCCATTCATCAAGTGAGGGGCATCTGGGTTGGTTCTATAATTTAGCTATAGTAAATTAGGGCGCTATAAACATTGATGAAGCTGTATCGCTATAGTAAGTGGATTCCAGCTCCTTGGGGAAGATACCCAGTAGTGGGATAGCTGGGTCAAAAGGCAGTTCCAGCCCTAATATTTTTGAGGAGTCACCACACTGCTTTCCAGTATTATTATTATTATTATTATTAATATATGTGTTGGGAGAGAACATTTTGATACTCATGAAATGTGCCAGATCGATGCATGCTTAGAGCATCTATTTGCACAAAGCAATGACGTGAACGTATGGCTCACAAATTTTGAAGTCAGATACTGCTAGATAGATTGATGCTGGTAATTTATCATGTGCCTCTAGGAGTAGAGAGATGAATTGCAAAACCCTCTTATGGCTTCTGGCATCCGGGCAAGAAACCCCTCTGGCCTTTCCCTCTTTGGTCCTCAAACTCATCAGCATGTCTGTGAAGTTGGATTCAAAAATGAAATCAAGGCACACCTTTTCGCTCTTGGTTTTCAGAACAGTGGGGGAGGGCTTGGTCACAGCAGACAGAAATAGGAAACACTGCAGGACAAAGCCACAATTTCTTTTCCTCGGAGGCTTTTTCAAAAGGACCTGCTGCAAATCTTCCTTCCTCTACCTTCTACTCCCACCCGCATCCTATGGGAACCAGGAGTAAAAGCTCCTAATGGTCTAAGAGAAGGGAGAAAGCACACGCTGAAGACATGCAGGTGAGTTTAAAACCCTTGACTCATTCAGAGACAGGGGCGCCAGAAACTATAAATAGGAGCGCCTGGCAAGAGCAGTTGGGGGGCAGATCTCTTTACTGCTTCGGAATGCTCTTAAGCAGGAGCGAGAGAGCAGGAACGTTTTAAATGGTCTGCACAAACCCTACTCCTGTCCTTCACGGCAGACCCGCCTGGCATGGGAGAGCAGCATCCAGGCAGGACTCAGAGCTGAAAAATGTCAGCTGCAGCCGCTGCTATTGACCTGATGAGATTTTTAAAATTCCTCCTTGGGAGGAAAAAGCAGACGGTAGGACAACTTTTTTGTTTATCTGTTGGAGTATTTTTTGGTTACATGCCTGATAGGGGCTGAAGTGTGTCCCCCTCGTAGTTGTAAGAAGCCCAACCCCTAGTGTGGCTGTATTTGGAGGCAGGGCCTTTAGGAAGGATGCAAAGAGAGGTGTGAGGTCATAAGGGTGGGACCCGGATTCCAGAGAACTGGTGTCCTTACAAGGACAAGGAGAGACACCAGGAGTGTCCTTGCGCAGGGAAAAGACCATGTACGGAATGCAGGGCGAAGGTGGCTGTCCCTAAGCTGGGGAGACTCCAACCCTGCTGGCACCTTGATCTTGAACTTCTAGCTTCCAGAACAGTGAGAAAAGAGATGTCTCTTGGTTAAGCCACCTGATCTGTGGTATATTTTTCTTAAAGAGAGAGGGACAGTGAGAGTGAGAGAGAGAAAGAGAGAAACAATTTTTTATTTAGTTTTTTTTAGTGTTTATTTAGTTTTTCAAAACTTGCACATACCAGGCAAGCGCCGTAACCGCTGAGCCACCACTCCAGCCCCTGGTCTATATGTTATGGCAGCCTTTGCAAAGGAATACAGTGTCAGAGAGGGGGAAAGAGAGAGAGAGAGAGAGAATCAACTTTATCTAGTTTTTCCTATGGCTTTCATTACTCCAACACTTCACCATGTGCGTGGTACTGTGGTTTGAACCTGCATCTTCGCGCATGCCAGGCAAGTGCCATGAGCGCTGAGCCACTGCTCCATCCCATAATACAGTGTCTTTCAACCTCGGGAGGCAGATTTTATTTCACTTGCTTATGTTAAAAAGCACCAGATACATATGAAAGCCCTGGAGGTGGCAGAAAGAATTGGTTACTGGACTCAGGCCTGGTTCAAATTCCAGTTGACCAATCACTAGTTGAGTGCCCTCCAACACATAACCGTCCCTCTCTGTCCCCTCATCGGTGGAAGAGGAATCGGAACAGCGGATGCCTGTAGGGAGGCTGTGAGGCTAGATGCCTTAGTGTCACCGTGGCTGGCAGACAGCTCTCTAAACCATGCCTGCTACGACGACGAGATCGGCACGGGCCTCGTTCATTTGCATCATTTCCTGTTTACAAATCACTTTCCTAGCCATTCTTTTATTTGATTTTTACAGCAATCTTATGAGAGTAGCTGGGCAGGAAATATTATACC
>PVKS010033498.1:0-21672 GCA_004027875.1 Aplodontia rufa
GCTGTGCGGGATTTTTTCCCCCCTGCAGAAGGGACTCTGGCAGGCGGGAATGTAGGCTGGAGAGTGCAAATGCCTGCTGGCGAACCAGCCGGCGGGCGCCGCCGCGGGTGCGCGGGACAAAGAATCCCTGTTCGCTCGTAGGTCTCTATTCCCCAAAACCAATGCTGAGATCAGAACTGGTGATTCATAATGCCATTTCCCAAAACGCACCTTAAAAAACTAGTGAGAAGCCGGAGATATCCTGATCAGTCACGGGGGTGCAATGGAAGCCTTTTGTCTTCAGATCGCCATCTTGAAAGACAATTCTGAAACCTGCATTTTAAACAAGCTGCACAAGAGATTTGCTTTCATCAACACTGCTGATATGAGCGATCAATTAGTGTAGTTTCTGACTACTTTCTCTGCCCAGTTACTCACTCTACCATAAGGGATATAAAATAATATGACTTTTGCTAAATTTGAAAACAATAAATTAGGTGTGCTTGACTTAACTCTTTTTCTTCTTTTTGGGATGACCTGGCTTTGGGAGGGAGGGAGTATCCTTTCTTGTTCTAATAGGGCAGGCTTTTTTCCCTGTGAACTCCATAAATTTTACAGGAAGGCTGTCCTGGTCTTATGTGACTGGATTATAAATTGAATTCTTCTATTTCTGGGGTCATTTGTCAGAATCATTAGGCTCATCTATTAAACTGTATCCTTCGATTTAGTCAGCTTTAAATAAAGATAATATTTTCATCTGCCTTACTTTATTTCTTAGTTCTTTCAGAATCCAGTAGAGCAGTAAGCTGTTGCTTTTGGGGCCTCTTAAAATCCCCAATAGTTTACATGGGCTCTTCCTTTTGTTTTAGTCAGCTTTTGGAAGCATAGAGAGCATTTCTCACCAGGGAAAAAACATATCCCCAAAGGCACACCCTCAGCGACCCCCCTCCTCCCCACCTACCAGCCTTCAGTTACCACCAGTTAATCTGTGCTAGTTGGGTTAAGGCTCTCACAAACCAATCATTTCATCTTTACATTTTCTTGCATTATCTCCCTTATGAGCTTTTGGGGGACACCTCCTATCTAAACCATAATATCCATTATTCTCCAAGTTCACTTAAGAGCTTTTCCCCCAAACAAAGCTTCATTTGGTCTCCCTACCTCCACCCATTCACTCCAGTTGTGAAAGTATCTACTTTACTCAGTGCTGACAGGTTTAATTTTACCCTAGTGAAACAGTAAAACTGGCATCTCTTCCTATAATCATAAAAATCTCCTTCCTCTAACTCTCCCTTACCTATCCCATCTTTTCACAATTCCCTTCTTTTTATTCTATTCTAAGTACTATTTATTTCTTCAGCAAGAAGGTGATTTTTCTCCTGGCATGGTGGTGCATTCCTTTAATTTCAGAAATTTGGGAGGCTGAGGAAGGAGGATTGAAAGTTCATACTCAACTTAATGAGGCCCTATGCAACTTAGTGAGACCTTGTTTCAAAAATAAAATACAAACAGGGCTGAGGATTTTGCTCAGTGGTTAAGCACCCCTGGGTTTAATCCCTGGTACCAAAAAAAGTGATTTTTTTTCATTTCATTAAATCTGACTTTGAATCAGAAATGCCTTTATTTTTGTCAAAGAAGACCCTGGGAATTTTCTAGCTAATCCTACCAAGTACATATGTCAGCAGGAATTAAGGGTTGGGGAAAATGAATGTCCCCTCTGTGAATATTTTACTCTTTCTTTGACCACATGACTCCATCCACATATCTGCCACTAGCAAATTTTTTGAAAATTAATGTTGTGTTGTAAGTAGTTATTTATGTTTTTGTTTTTAATGATTAAATTGTGGGTCTCTTATTAAAGATTTACCCTTTAATCTTTTGAAAAATTCATATAATACCAGGCAAAAGTAGGTATATAAGAAATGTACAAAGTAAAATTCTTTGGAATCTCTTCTCATTATTTTTAATTATGCAAGTAATACATATCATTTGGGAAAATTAAGAAAATCTAAAAAAATATGAGTATGAGAAAAATTACATATGTATTCTGTACTTTAACAAATTTAAAAATTTTTGATAAATTGATTTTTATAGTTAAGAAAAACTTATTATATGATCACTTTCCAGTGTTATTTAAACATAATAAACATTAAAAAATAAAAATGTAGTATCTTAATTACACTAAAGTGGATTTACTAATAAATATTTTATTACTTCCAATTGGACTAGAGAGTGCACTGAATATTTTTATGCATGATAGCTTTCTGAAATTTAAAAAAAACATTTTCCTAGTATTTTTTTCCTACTGGAATTGCTAGGTTAAAAGGACAAATAATTACATAATTTTTATAAGCATTTTACATAGTATTTAGAACAACTTCCTTTTTATGAGAATTTTATCAAATTAGAGAATATGTACCTATAAATAATGCATATAAGTATAAAAATTGTATAAATCATTTCAAATTTGAAGGACAATTTAAAAAGAAATGCTCTGGTATTAGGGTTACTCTACATTTTAATGAAATATATGCACTATACAAAGGCTGTACATAGATGACAATATGAAAAGCTTAAATAAAATAAATTTCTAATTTTTTAAAACAGAGCAGTTGACGTGTTCCACAGTTAACCTCTGCAGTCTTTTCTTCCATTCTGATTCATACAATTGTCTGACTCATGCCAAGTCATGTCTACTCCTATCTGTATGTTGATTTCTGTCACTCTGACCCCATCATCTACTTCTTTTTGTTTGCATAAATCTTTCTCATCTTTTAAAACTCAGCTGAGTTCACATCCAGCTTATTAAGAGGCAATTCTACTGGGTCTCTGTATTTCTACAATCTTGTGAGCGTAGTCATCCACTGACTTTGTTCCTAGACTATCTTTTCAAGAATGCTTGTATAATGAACATGTGTTAGAAGACAGAGCAAAAAAAGACTTATTCACAACCTTGGAAGGTAAAAATGTCATCTCTCACTTAAGAAAAAGGATGGGGGGTTTGAGGGGTGGCTCAGTGGTTGCAGTGCTTGCCTGGCATGCATGAGGATGCAGGTCCAAGAAGAGTTCAGTGGCAACAGGCTGACAGCACCTCTGTCCCTCATGGTCTTTGCCAAGCTGGCTCCCCTGTCCTTCAGTGTGTCCTGTCTAGTGGTGGCCACCAGGATGAGTTTTCACAGTGTTCTCAGTTCCATACCTATCCCCAGTCAGAGAGGGGTTTTATAGGTTTTGGCTACTGCAGCAGTGACATCATCAGGATTAATTTACTTAGCTTGTATGACCATCTCCCCAAGGAGCCACTGTCCCTGAGTTCATAAAAAAAAGTAGCTTTCTAGAGGTAACACTGACTTGCCTTCATTGTGCTAACAGAGAGCCAGTCCTTCAAGATAATATGTACTTGGACTTGCTGGCCCAGGGTTGCTTTTGACTAGACTAGGGTTTGGGGGATTGAAAGCGGGTTTTTAGGGACATGGTATTTACCAACTCTTGTGCTTTAGGGATGATACATGGTCCTTACACTGTGCTAAGGATAGATGACAGGTGTAACTGAATTACTTGGAAATAATCCCCAATTTGCAGAGAAGGCCAACTCAGCAATCACACATTTCTTGCAACCTTGAGGGCCCAGATTTACCCAACTTGTTATAAGGATGTTTTTCCTATGTGGAAGCATATCCTAAAAGGAAAACAAAAAGAACAAAGTAATTCTTTCACATATAATTAATATTTTCTTCTACAGTTACCCTAATGAGAAAAGAAAAGTTTGAAGATATTTTTGCGACTATTTTAGCTGAGTCAAATATTTTATTTGGTGCCTTTTCAGGCAAAAAACACGCAGCAAGCCACTTGTGGCTTAATTGCTAGATCATATTAAAGCAACTCAATTTAATTGCAATTAGTGTTATAATAACTTATTCATAAAATGCCAGTATATGTATTTATTTCCTATAAACCATTACTTACAACTTGGAACTATGTGTGCTCCATTAAATTATAAAGTACAAGGTCATTAACCTGCAATTCTGCTTGCGATCATGTTTTTAGATTGCATACTGTTTGCTTTTTGGTTAGGATTAAATTGTTAAGCCCTCTTAGGTCATTTATCTTTAGCTATTTAATTTCTCTATGATCATTGAAAGGCTTTTATTATTGCTAATTAAGCAGGTGTGACCTACTCAGAAAGCAATTGTCTTTCCTTGAACATCTGGTGGAGATCCAGAATTGGGTTCCTGCTCTTTAACTTGCCTGACTCCTTACAGATAATTCTAGACATTAGTGATTCTGAAATTGCACCATGTTCTGGATTATTAAAGTTTGGGGGCCCTTTACAAAGAACATTTGGCAAGTGGAAAAGTGTTTGCATTTAGATAGTCTTGTTTTATTCTGAATCCAGGTCAGCACCTACCTTTGGGTGGTCAGGGATTTGTCAATGGAACGTATACATGATGAATCCAGTCTGGAAAATGAAGCTAGTTCCCTAGTTTCACAAAGGGAAAAACTTATTTCAGGAGAGTAGGTTACATATATCAGTTCTCAAAATCAGTCATTTATATATCTCTCTGAGCACAGTTTTTAGAGAGAGTGGATGGTTCAATTCAAACCCATACCCCCTGCTGGCATATTGACTACATTGGGGTGGGTGTAGAAGAAAAACCCAATATTAAGTTTCTGCTACCAATGTAGAAGGAAATATTGAAATAGGGATTTTATATCTATGGACCCAGGTATGATTCCTAACTCTTCAAGAGAATTACTACAGGTTAAGTATTCCTGATCCAAAAATCTGATATCTTAAATGCTTCAAAATTTGAAACATTTCAGTGACAACATGATACCTCGGGTAGAAAAGTCTACACCATGAAAGTTTACTTCATACACAATATTATTTTTAAAATAGTGTATAAATTTAACTTCAGGCTATGTGTATTTGAAAAATGAATTTTGTGTTTAACCAAAGGTTCCATTCCCAAGACATCTCATTATGTGTAAGAAAATATTACAAACTCTGAAACAAAATCTACAAAATTCTGGTCCCAAGCATTTCAGAAAAAACATACTCAAGCTATATTTCTAACACCATTTTATGTACAGAGAAACTGAGACCTAAAGATAAAGTTACTTGCCCCAAATAGCTGGCATGTCATCAAACCTTGGTTTCCAGAATTCAAATGGTCAATGCAATACACCACATTCTGTTTTCCTCTCTAGCATTAACATATATAGAACAATTATTATTCCATAAACTAGGTAAGCTATTTAAGAATTAAATACATTTCTGCTGCCAGTGCTGGCAGATGACTATAGTCCCAGCTACTCAGGCAGCAGAGGTAGGAGGACTGCTTGAGCCCATGTGTTCAAGACCAGTGTGAACAATACAGCAAGGCCCCATAAAAGAGCTGCTTCACCCAAGTTTATATCCATCTCTAGGGCAGTCCATCCCCCATGTACTGACAGTTTACTGCAGGGGTACAAAGGTTTGACTCATGCTTCGAAGATATCTTTGAATTTTGAAGGGATATGCAAAATTTATAGCTCCCAGTGAAATTAGCTGAGGACTGTTATGATTGGATCTTAGCTCAAAGTCTGACCTTCTCACATCCCTTACTCCCACATAATAATCTCAGTGTCTATATACAAGGGAAACTGATTTTGACACTGGAAGTCAGAAGTGGTCCTCAGGAACACATGGCATTTGGGAGCAGAGTCACCTTCTGGCTGGCAGGAAGAACTCCATCATTGGTGGAAGATGGAGCACTGACTTTGCAGTGCTTGACTTTGACCAGTGGTAAAATGGGTGAGGTTGTCATGAAAGACAATATACGGGCAGGCTTAATATCTCTGGTGTTCAAGAAATATGAGAAAGCAGTCATTACAGGAACAAAAGAAACAGGAGGGTTATGTCTAGTGTTGATCGATGCGTTGAAGAAAGACATCTAATGGCTGAGGCCCATTAATCACCAGTTTAAACATTAGGGTGATTGCTTTTGTGATCAGAGGGCAGAAAAAAAATTAATAGCCTTGGGATTAAGTCCAATATTCAGCTATAAGGGGAGTAAAAGTCCAGAGAAGGTTGAATTCTCAAAACCCATCAAGTCTGTTTCATCAATTCTCAAGTCCTCTGGTGTAATAATGTCTCGCAGTCCCCACTATCAAGATATTCTACATGACATCATGCTGTTCCACTGTAATAATAACACTGTGGTAATCAGACCAGATATTCAAAAAGTGGAAAAAGTATGTTTGAGGCCATCACTAGCCACAGCCACTTCAGGCTAGCAGATGAGCTCCACAGGAGTTTAGGGATCAGACACAAAACTTGAATGTTTAGAGGAGCCGTGCTCTGGATATCTGCTCCAAAATAAAGTACAAATTATTTGCTTCTTCTATCTCCCATCACTGAGAAAGAAACAACCTAAAAGTTTTCTTCAGGTTCTAGAGACAGCATAGGTCACACCTAAAAAATAAATTATTTCAACCTATTGACACAAAAATTTACCTGCGTAAGTAGAACCTATAGCATATGAAGGCTATGAGGGAAGTTTGGAATGTAGTGCTGGTTCTGCCATATTCCCTGCTCTATTCTTTGGTATTACATTTTATCTGAGCTAGGAAAACTTGCCTGTGGGTTTTATGATGTGTTCCAGCTAAAGAATCAGAATGCAGATGCCATATATTTCTTAAGTCAGGTCTTGACCTCAGGAGACTACATGGCCAGAACTACTCATCACAAATGGAATTTCCTTGACCCCAAATTCATAAGCTTTGGCATCATTAGATGAAAATGGCATATCCCAGACCAGGAATAAGAAAGGCACCAGTTAGCTGATCAGGTAAGCTGCTGAGATACCCATGTCATCTACCACTTTTACTATAGTATCTTATTGTCTCCTAACACCTGTGGTGATCAGCCAACAAATAAAGAAAAATGCCATGCTTGATTCTTGGGAGAATTAACTGTCTGTTGGTGTATAATGAGAATGAAGGTTAGATGCACTACAGACACACAATAGTGGCCCTGAAAGAGGGCAATGAGGGAAAAATACTTTCAACTGGAAAAACTTCAAATGGGATACTTTATAATGAACTTTTGATGAAAATGTATGTACTGAGATACAGATGTATGAACTCTTAAACAGAAAGGCTTGACTGGCCGGTCAAGGGCCTAGAAGAAGAAAGAACGGAAGATCAAAGACAAGGGAATCTCTTTAAGAGACCCAAGATGCACTTCTGAGAGTGGACAAGAAATGTGAACATCATTTTTTCATAGGCTAATATCCACTGGAATATATCCAACATAGAAGTCACTAAATGTTCAAGCAGACAACATAGCTGGTTTACTACACTATGCTGACATAAAGGCCATAGGCATGGAGCAGCCAAGCAGCTGGCATGGACATTATGGCCAGACCTACCAACATGGGTTTATACTCACCAAAGCTCTTCTAGTTACTACCGCTCTCAAATGTGCAACCTCCAACACAACAAATGGCAAAGACCAGGATAATATCATCCCTCAAGGAGATAAGCCACCCACTTGGCAAATGTGACTATTTTGGATTTTACATCCTGGAAAAGGTCGGAACTCATCTTGACTGGTCTTCACACAGATTTTTCGTATGGTTGTGTTTTCCTGCTCTCAGAGATTTAGCAAGCACAACTATCCAAAATTCTGACAGAGCAATGAGCATTTTATGATGTTATATCTCCTGAAGGCTGGATTGAAAATCTAGGATTGAAGACATGAATGTAAGGGTGGTCCTATTTACCAAAAGTCCTAAGTAATTCACTTTGGGAACTTGTGTTTCATGTCTTTCTAATTCTACTTCTACCAAACATGAGGCCCCTAAAAATCCCACTTACTTTACATTGTTTCTGTGACCAATTAAACAAGGTGATATAACATATACTAAAAGCTTAATGAAATTTATTGTTTTTCTATTAAGGATAAAATCTCTTTTCAAATCTGAAGTTTAAGTTGACATGAAAATTATCTTTGAAAATGTAAAATAGTTCATTCACTTAACTTTATTCAGTATGCAAATTTTGTTGACTAAAATTTAATATGTAAATGACTGCCATCCTCACACTGTGTAAAAGAAGAAAACTGATATATGGGCTAAACTGTGGCCACTCAAAAAAATCATGTTAAAATCCTGAACCCTAGAACTTCAGAATGGGATCACATTTAGAGATAAGGTAACTTTAGAGCAATTTAGATTAAAATAGGTCATTAGGGTGGGTCCTAAAATAATATAATTGGCCCTTATGCGAACAAAAACATGTACAGAGGAACAAAGATGTGAAGTCACAGGGAAATGACATCTGTTTGCAAACCAGAGAGGGTGGAGAAAAATTCTTCCCTATAGGCCCATGGAAGATATCAACTCTGATGACACCTTGATTTCCAACTTACAGCTGTCAGGCCTGTGAAAAAGTCGATTTCCATAGTTTAAGGCACTCCATCATATATTGTTATGGCAACCCTAGTAAATTTACATGAGGGAGGCAGGCATTTCAGCTCTTGGGCTTGCTTTTCTGATAATGAGGACAGTTGTATTTTCATGTTTACCTCCAGAGCCATTTGATTACCATTAGGGAAGGAATTAAATTCACTGCTCTTGGAGACTGCACCTTTTCATGCAAGATGCAAATCTCTCTTGGGCAATCATAGTGAAACTGATTCTCTCTTTCTCTCACTGTCCCTCTTTCTTAAAAAAAAAAAAAAAAGATAATGAGGGGTTAAAAAAATGTTTCCTAATCAGAAAAACAAAGAATCTATCTTTAATCAAATGTTAGATCCATTGATTGAGTTATTATATTTATACAATATTAAAATGATGCTTTATTGTAAAATTCTGGTTTTTAAAATACTCTAATTTGACAATCACTTGCTATTATTTGTTTAAATATCATCTTAGCTGTATCAATAGAATTTAATTTAAGCAACATAGTCACAGGACATGAAGGGACTAGTCTGGGTTTTGTGGTTTTATTTTCTTCCAGGTTGACTTTTCTCTCTTCTAACTTAGAGAAAGATCAAAGAAAATGAAAGGTTTATATGCGACACGTGTTGAACTAGTCACTTCACTTATAATTTAGACAAATGAAGGCAGGTATTTTGCCATTCCAGTGATCTTCTGATAAGAGTTCAGAGATATTTTCAAGTTGTCCAAGTACCTGTAGCTAGTAGACGGTGGAAGCCGCTGGATTCCAAGTCATGCCTGCCTTGCTTTCCTCTCTTGGTGGAAACTAAGTAGCAGGAGGACTTCCAACCCCAGCACAAACCAAATGCCTTCTCTTTATTCAGGAACACCAGCAAATAAATTTTTTGTTCATTTTTTGTTTGGTTTATTTTTGTTTTTGTTTTTTTTTCATGGTGAGGGAGCCACTCTGCTGTAAATGTTAGTTTTTAATAAAATAATATCAACATAGGAACTTTTCCCTCCCTTCATCAATAGACATATTTTTCTCATGGATGTGTTTTGCTTTAATAATTAACATTGCAAAATCAATATTTATTCATTACTTTGTGTATTCTGTTTTTTAGAGAACTTACTGTAGGCTAGCTCTTGCTTGTTCTTAGAGATACAGAGGATCACTAAACTTGTACTTTTTCTTTCCAAGTTTCACATCCCATGGGGCAAACTGATGGAGAGTCATACTCCTACAATGTGGAAATAGGGTGACTCACTGGAGACACAGAAATTTCCCGAGGATTTTTTCAGAGAAATTTTGGAAGTCAATTAGATTACAGTTTCTTTGTCTTTCTGTCTGAACAGTTTTCACTTATTCTGCATCCATGGTACTAAAATCTGAGTAATTAATACTGTGGCTCCAATTATGCCATGGATTCTAAGTGTAATATTGAGAGACTAGGTAGGATTGTTTCTTTCTACTTTCTCCACTCACAGAGTATGTGATTTTATCACTATAAGGCTTTACAAATGGCCTTCCTGGAGTTTTTCCCTAATATTGCCTGGACATCAGAATCTCCCTCACTTAAAAATTTTGAATTCAAAGAGATACATGACTAAATAAATTAGAATATCTGGAGATATATTAAATAAATTAGAATATCTGGAGATGTATTTTTATTTTCCAAGAAATTCTAAAAGACAGTTAAGGTTAAGAATAAGAGCTGTCATTCTTACATGATACCATGAATAATTTATTTTATTCTAAATTCACACATTTAGTGTTGACTGTGTACCTGCTATGTACCCACTAAAAAATGATAAGCAATGATCAAAACAACAAAACAGATAACACAATACATATAAAAATGGAATTTTAAAGTCAAAATTAAGTTTACATGAAAAAATACATTAATCAGTTTCCTATTACTATACCAAATTACCTGAGATAATTAAGTTATAAAGACAAAGGATTTATTTTGGCTCAAGATTTTGGAGGTCCCTGTCCAAGATCAAGAGACTGCATAGTTTGGGCCTCTAGAAATGGTGGCATACCTTAGACATATTTTGATGGGGGTGTATCCAAACTATAGCAAATCAGTAAATGAAAAATCAAACATAGTAGGGAGATGCTACATATGAACCCATAGGAAATATTTTCTGCATGCAGAGTGTCCATTCATTTAGGCTTTTCTCCAGAGACAGTCATGGCTTATATCTGTTTACTTGAAATAATTTTTGGTAGCACTATATTCCTTCATATCTAAGTTTAGACAATAAAGAATATGCCCACCAAAAATCTTAATGAAGCATTGGGAAGTCAGGATAGAAGTATGGCAGAGGTAGATATTAATGCAGAGATGTGGAGGAAGTGGAAAGAAGAAAAAGAATAGAAGAACTTAGTTCTTAGAGAAGTACTTAGTTCTTAGAGTTGAGAAGGGGTGTTTACTAATGGAAAGGCAGTGAGTGGAAACTCCAACCTCCACAAAGGAGATTTAGAAAAATGAATCAATCACCAAATACATAAGGATGAACACACTGGAAGCCTAAAGACTTATGTGAATGAGAGAAGAGATAAAATTTAATCAGTCAAATATGGTCCTTTGTCAAAAGTTTTCCTTACATGGAGAAAGATACTGAGCAACAGGCTTTGCCTGTGTCTACCCTACTTGAACATGGAATTGCAATAATTACTCCGTTTTTCTTTGATTTTACTCAGATGAGTTTAAATAATATTTTGCTCCTTTATCTTGTGCTTCCCAACCTCAATTTTTCCTTGCCTCACTTTTCCTGTCCTGTTTTCCTAGGTTTTCTTCTACTTGTATTTGAAATATTAATTTAAATGTCATCTTTTCAGGAATATTCTCCCACACTCCCAAACCAGATCACCTGCAAAAGGAACCAGGTTTGAATCATGACTTTGTCTGAGGGAGTGGGGTCCTGTCTTTGTCAATTGCAATTCTTGACCCATATAGAGTTAAACCTTCTTTCT
This sequence comes from Aplodontia rufa, assembly GCA_004027875.1. Classification (NCBI taxonomy): domain Eukaryota; kingdom Metazoa; phylum Chordata; class Mammalia; order Rodentia; family Aplodontiidae; genus Aplodontia; species Aplodontia rufa. The sequence goes on from PVKS010033498.1 coordinate 11,386, forward strand.
CATTTTCTCTTATGGCCTCCTAACATGGCTAAAGTTTGGTATAACATCAATTTATGGCTAAGTCCACTTGTCTCTGCAGGGCTTAAATTACTTCTTTAGAAAAAAGGCAACCATTAGAATCACCATTTATTTTCAGAGCAATAAAAATTCATTTTGCAAGAATGAAATGGCATCTTTGGCCTCTGCCTTAATTTTTTTTTCTTTTCCTGTAATAACTGTGTTGTGATGAGGTTGTCACTTGCTTGAGTGCCCACAGCCTACTCTGGATTTCTGTTTTGGTTTGCTCAGCATTGATTGGCCCACCAAGGCTTTTAGAGGATTTTTGGATAATAAGATTGTCAACTCCAAAGTAATGTGATTTTCTGAGATATTCAGCTCCATCACTGACAATAAAATGGCACATTGTTAATATAGTGTTGTCAAGCTATACTTTGAATAAAGTTGTTAACCAACAGACTGAAGATGAAGAGGTAGGTAAGAAAGTAACCATTACACACAGGTGACAGTTTTTCAAGTTCAATAAGTTTTCCTTACAAGACCAGCATAGAAAGCTAATTAATTTCACTTATAATTAATAAATACCCATAGTGTGTCCAGCTCTGTGCTTAACTCATGCACACAGCATGGACCTCTAGTTGCTGTTGTCTTGGGCTTCATGATATTATTCCCTTAGGTTCTGCATAGAAGCCTATGTAGAGTTGTCAAATAAAATATGAAACTACTCTGTTCCACACATATATTGCCAAGTGGCCCCATTAATAGGATCCACCTGATGAGAAAGAGCTAAGAGATGTTGAACACAGAGTAACCAGGTTTCATTAAATTTATATGTGGAATCCATTCCTCAGCAATTTCTTCAGTCTTTGAGCATGTGAATCCATGTGTACAAGGAGAATTTCTGTACTGACATGTCCTAAACCCATGAATCAATCTAAAACTCTCCTGGAAAGTTGAAGGAAGCTGGAGGATTATGTAATCAGCAGAATATAATTTCACTTCAAGCTGCCAAACCATTCTACCATTTATTTCTCAACAATAATCAGATACTAAACAAATGATGATATTAAAGTTTGCCACAGAGGGGTATTCCATGCACTAGCACAGATGAACAAGTAGCCTGACAATTCTGCAGGCATTTGGCCAGTATCCTGAAAATGTAAAACGTGTTGCTGCATTCTACTCCTAGAAACAGAATTTAGACAAATATTTGCATGTTGGTCTAAAGATGTCTGTACAAAGTTGTTCAATGCAGAAATGGTATAAGAGCAATATACTGTTGGTAGTGCACACGCTGCTTCAAAAACAAGGATGTTATTACACACTCAATTTAAAATCAAATCATAATTTCCTAAAAACATGAAAGTCTCAATCTGTTTTTCCCCCTACTTTGCAGCCTCATCTGCCTCTTGCCTTTATTTCATACCATAATCCAATTATAGGACTACAACTTGTAAGTACATTTTCATTATCACAAAATGGCCAAATGTCATAATATACTCAGACATGGAATACAGTACGCCAATACACAAGTTGAACATTAAATCCTCTAAATATTTAAAGATGACCATGAGAATATGCAGAGTGAATCACATATATATGTACATGTATATATACACACACATACATATGCATAGATATATGCACACATACACCTATATGTATATACATATGTGTATACATATACATATATATTGGATATATACACACACATATGTACACACATACATATATATCCATACGGTACAGAGAGGAAGAATTGATCTCTCCCAATTTCATTGCTTTGTTAGGGTTATGTTCAACTAGGTTCGATAGAATATCAGAAGAAATTGAAATCCTCTCTGCACCCTAGGATAACTTCTTCATGTTTATTTTCTGTTCTTTTGTTGTGGTGGAAATTGAACAAAGGGACCTGCACATGCTGGGCAAGAACTCCAACAGTGAAACACATCTTTTGCTTCCTCCTGTTCCTTAAGACTAAAAAATTACCTTTCCCTTCTCCAATCCTGAAAAAATGTTCTATGGAGTCATAAATTTTGTACTAAACTTTAGAAAGTTATCTTAAAAATAATAAAGGTATCAAGTGCTTCTTTGTGTAAAGTATTATATATATATTAATCAATTTGTATACTTTTCCTCACTTAATCCTTTCAAAAGTCTCACAAAGTAGGCATAGTCTCGTGTTTTGGTAAGGATATGAAATTTTAACTTAATCATTGAGCATCACACACAATGAAGAGTCAGATTAAACTACAAATCCAGATTGTGTTATTCTAAAGTTCAATCTTTGAATTAATGATATGTTTGATACTAAGAAGTAGACCTTGATGTACACTTTGATCTCAAAGACAATTCACAGCTCTTTTAATCTGCCAAAATTTCCAAATGGCCAGTGGTACATGAGGAAAAAAGTCCAGTCTTGTGCACTGATGTGGGAAATGGAATGGTGTTACTGTTCTGCTCTCTCATGTCAGTCGGGCCAGGGGCTCTATGAACCTTGAATGATGTTGACCATAGACATAGTACCGTTACACTACTATCCCACACATAGTGATGATTGGCTTTCTGAGCTGCCAGAGTCACTCTAATTAGAATGTAATATAGTTCATCTCCCCTTCTTGGCATCTGAGTTTACAGTGAGGACAGCAGCAATGCTATGGTCTTAGTCTATGGCTGTTTCTAGTTTTTTCCAGAGGATACCATGTCAGCAACAAGTGCTACAAACAGGACTGTATGGAAATAATAACATAGAGGTAGAGTGGGAAACTCTTGTCTTTGGACAGGTGGTTTCATTTTCAAAGTTCAAGAAACCCATTGTCATCTCTCTACATTCCTGACTCATTTGTCGTCAACCAATCAAAGATGTGAGTCAGCTTCTTCCTTTCGGTTATTTCTGCTCATGTTTGTGCCCAGCAGTTGCTAGCTGCAGGCAAAAGGAAGAACAGGACACAGTGGAATTAGGAACAGCTCTATCGACCAGTTTGTGCCTGGCTCTGCCACTGATGAGGCAGGCATTACCGGACCTCAGATTGCACACCTGAAATTAATCAGGAGACCATGCTCCTTCTTTACCCAAGACAGTAATGTTATGCCTCTTTTCCAGCATAGATTTTTTTTAAGAGAGAGAGGAACAGTGAGTGAGAGAGAAAGAAAAAGAGAATCAATTTTATTTAGTTTTTCATGTGGCTTTTGTTGCTCCAACATTCCATTGTGTGTGTGGTACTGGGGTTTGAACCTGCATCCTTGTGCGTGCCAGGCAAGTGCCATAACCACTGAGCAACCATCCCACTAGCATATATCTTAAAAGCACCAATTTTTTTCTCAAAAGTGCTCTCGTTTGGGTGATAAGTTTTACAGTCACCAAATACTTTGGAGAATAGAAGGATTGATATGAGGATCAGATTGTAGAATATAGTAAAAGTGGAGAATACCAGCACAGACCCTGTATCGATAGTACTGAGTTTGAAATAGTGACTTTTCCACTGATTAGCTATACAACTAAGGGATACATCCTTGGTAAATAAGATCAATCCTTGCAGGAACTATGGGCTGAACATGATGTGATGCGTATGGATAAAACAACGAATGTGAGATGGTTCTTCACTGACCACTGCCATTGAACCTATGAGAACCAGTAATGAAATGATCAGGATTTTGACCACATACAATCTCATGATTAATATAATTTGTTCCTATGAAAGATCATGCAATTACCATATCTAGTCACAGGGGAAAATAAATGAATAAATAGGCATAACCGGTCCAAGGGAAAAGGTCTAATAATGTTTTCTATTAAAAAAATTGTATTGTCCCACTACCAGTTGGACTTTACCTGGAGGATTTCCCCTTACCAGGAGACAGAGTTGCTCTGAATAAAATAGATTTCCTGATGTATATTTCTTCGTGAGAAGGCTGCCTATTATCTATAACAAATGAGAAAGCTATGTGGTATAAATCTGAAACACATTTATACCCATACATTTAAGATGATTTTATTATATGAAAAAAATCAGACTCACAAGTCAATCATTGTCACAAGTAAGAGAATGCCTAGGCACCATTTCCCATCTTGGTTGTACACCTACCAATAGCAGCTCTGATTATATCACATTGCCAGCATTTGTTTTCAGGTTGAACTGATATGGACATTTTCCATCATGATTTGTATGATGAATGGGCTCTGGTAGTTTACATGTAAGCAAGGAAGTGGCCCTGCATTGCTTTGTTCTGATTGGTTGATGAGTGGATTCGAGGACAATGGTGGGGTTGGACTTTACTTCTTTTCCTTTCCCATACTCCAAGCTCACTTTTCACATAGCATTCAGCTGCTTTTCTGAGGCTGACCTTACAGGTGACTCAGTAATCCCACTGACTGGTTATTCCTTTCCATTCTACTAGACAATAGAAGAATTCATGTACTTTCACTCTCAGTTTGCTCTTTATAACCAAAATCAGAATCTGTCTAATCAATCTCCTTGGCATTTCTTTAAGATCTAGATGTTTTATCTATGGTAAAGAAGCAAGAAAAAAAAGCAGCTATTGGATTGAGTAGGTAGCACATAAAGATCCAGACTGACCAGATCTTCAAGAGGAATGTCAGACTTCTTGGGTCATAGAAAGAATGAGAACTTGGGACTTAACCAGGTAGAACCTGCAACAAATCAGTCTCTCTCACATGGACAAATGATTTAACCTTGCTGAAGCATATCTTTAACTATCTGCAAGGTGGATTAAAAATAAAACCCACCTGGAAATTTTTGAGCAAACTAGCTATTGTCATTGTTCAATGAGGAATGAATTGGAAACACCTGAAGATAGGTTGTTTGGTTTTTGTCCTGTATTAGGCATGTTGCTGGTGTTTTGACATTTGGGGTTTGCTGATCTGAAAGGCTGACTCTTCCAGGGGCATCCAATTCCTAGAAATAATCAGCTATCTACCTTGAAGGGAGGTCACCTTTCATACACAAACTAACCAATCAAGAGCCCACGGATCCCACCAACCCCTTGCATTAGCTACTTCAACTTGGGTTCAGTATTCACTGGACATATTTGCCAGACAAGGTGTACCCTAGAATGAACTGAAATTATTTAAACCAGCCAATCCTAGACCTCCCCACCCTGTCTCATCTATTTCTTCTTAAAGAAATCAAAATCAAGGTCTTTTTCCATTTTCCACATTGCCTCTGCCTTTGACCAACCCTGGTGTTTGCTCTGTGGCTCTGTGTGGCATGGCACACTCCCACCTTTTGAGAACGGTGAGGAACAAAGTATTTTTTCCATGACAATTATCTCCTGATCTGTTGGCTTAACTATGACTGTATAATAAATCACAAAGTGACTTTTTAAAATAAGTCCTGGGGCTCAGAGAAACGCATCTGCTTGGACTTTGACATTTGGCTGTGGTTCCTTACATCGTTCCTTGTTCTTCTAGTGATATACCCAAGTGCAGTGACTTTTCCAATCCAATATCATGGATTTCCCCTTGCCTTTACAAAACCTCATTCACATTTGCTTCATATTTGCAAGAGGAGAAGAAAGAGGATGAATAATTAACAGAATTTTTCTTAACACTTCCCGAGAAACAATTTTAATACATGAATAAAATTTCCTTGCACTATGGTTTAAAATAACCTCAGAAGGAATGTCTATTATTCAACACAGTTTCATAACCACTAGCTTACCAGTTTTACTTTTTAAAGTACAGCATGTACATTTCTTCATTTGATCGTTGTAGTAAGGACCTTATTATTTCCACTTTCTAGATGAACAACACTAAGTTCAGGGAGGTTGTAGCTTTCAAACAGCAAGCTAACTTTGGAATCCTGGCCCACTTGGTCTCAGCCTGTGTTTTCTCCTTCTTGACATATTATTTCCCATCAATGTCATTGCTTCTCATGATGAGGTAGAGATAATACTGATAGTGATGATAACAAGATGTCTTCAATGTGTTTTATGGCTGACACTTTTTTTTTCATTTCTGAAAAAAAAAAAGTTGTTCCTTTATGGTTAAATATAAATAAGAGGTCATGTTTCATAATCTAGAGAAAAGAAATTGTTCTTCCAATTTTTCCCCAGGCTTTTTCGTTCTGCACAATGAAATATTTTTCAGTGCTGTTTTCTTAACTGTAAATAAGGCTTTGGGAGGGAGTATTCAACCAAAACAATTATAATTGGCTACAAACATAATCCAATAACCTCATTTCACCCATATTGTTAAAAGAGTTAATTGGACCTGCACAGCCACCAGCTAAATATGTTGTTGTGTACAAACAGTGAATCCAATTTCCTCCATAAACATAACTCTGTAAAATAGTATGTAAAAATGGGAAGGAGAGAGGATTTGGGCTATAAATTCCAAAGTTCACTATTGGATTTTAATTATGTGACTCTGTCAGTTCAAAAAGAAGAGCCACAGAGAGATTGATTTATCTATCATATGTATACCTTTTTAATTCAAACAGATAAATAATAAAAAGTAATGAAAACTTGTACATTGTATGAGAACTCCACCTGAATCAGTGGTGAAGAGTCCCGATTCCTCTGATTCAGACATTTATTAAGCCTTGCACCTAAAGTCTGTGTATCCAAAATCTTTGCACATTAATCTGGAAGAGAGGGGGTAAATGTCCTTGTAGTTATGATCTCTCAGGCACATCAGCAATTTTTTTTTCCTCTTTAAATGCCAGAACATATCTTGCTGGGCTTGGTGGTGCATGCCTGTAATCCCAGTGACTTGGAAGGCTGAGGTAGGAGGATTACAATTTCAAAGCCAGCCTCAGCAACTTAGGCCCTAAGCACTTAGCAAGACTCTACCTCAAAATACAAAATAAAAATGGCTGGGGATGTGGCTTGGTGGTTAAGAGTCCCTGGGTTTAATCCGTGATACCAAAAAAAAAAAAAAAAAAAGTAAAATCTTATTTATCTCTTATTTTTAAAAGTACACCTTTCTGGCTTGCAAATGCAGTCTTTCAGGTAGGTAATTGCCTCAGCAGAGGTCTGAGAAGATGTGCAGATGTGTATATATGAAATCAGCACCCATACTTCTCCTTGTTCATACTGTACCCTGGGCAGGTCAGGGGCCCTCTTTGACATGATGTCATATTTATATTTTAATTTTACTCATGAGATTATGAAACAAGTGTGAATGCATTCTTAAAGTGTGAAATACACAGATGTGAGAAAATATTCAACAAATAAAGTCAACAAAAAAATAATGTGAGTATAAAAGAGAACATTTCTTCAAATACGCGTTGTTTCCAAGGACTCTTACAATCCAAATTATGTCTTAATGATAAATGTACAGATGGCAAATGCTCATATGTAGTTCTGTTTTAGTCAGCTTTTTGTTGCTGTGACCCAAATACCCAAATATCTAATGTGAATAACCCGAGGAGGAAAACTTTATTTGGGACTCACAGTTTCAGAGGTCTCAGTTGATAGATGGCTGACTCCATTCCTCTGGGCCTAAGTGAGGGAGCACATCATGGGGAAAGCTGCTCAGCAATGGTAGAGTCAGGAAATAGAGAGAGAGAGAAGGAGAAGGGGCCATAGGAAAGATGCAGTCTTCCAGGGGACACCTCAGTGACACACCGCCTGCAATCACACCCACCTGCCTATAGTTATCATCCAGTCAGCCCGTTTAAACTAGGACTGACTGAGCAGGTGACAGTTCTCAAAATCCAATCATTTCACCTCTGAGCATTCCTGTAGTAAAAGGAGCCTTTGGGGGGCACCTCATATCCAAAACAATACACTAAGGAAAGTCTTTCCCTGGATTGTTTCTGTTAATAATTCATTAGTTCAAATTTTCTTATAGCTTTCATTTGTGTGTTTTATTATATTTATTTATTTATTTTACTCTACAGGGATTGAACCCAGTGACACTCTAACCATTTATTTTCCATTTCCTATTTTAAGACAGGGTCTTGCTCATTTGCCAAGGCTGGGCTCACTTGAATGTGAAAGTGTCTCCTGCCTCAGCCTTCTTGCTGGGACTATAGGCATTGGCCATCAGACAACTCTCACCAAGTTCACGTTGCTAGCTATTTCAGTTAGTACAAATTAGGGAGCTCATAATTTAATCATTTTCATGTCTCTCGCTGAAAACATTTAGAATTAGAAATATGTATTAAAACACAAACTCCATTTTCTTTCTAGCAAATTATTTCTTCCTGTAAATTTTATCAACTATCTCTGCTTTCAAGATATTCCTTAAATAAGGAAGGGAAGAAGAGGACGGGCCGCTCACTACAAGCTCCAAGCTTCAAGCTTGTAGAGTGCTTTACAAACTCTACATGTTTGAGTTTATCCTTTAATGTTTTATTTAGGCTTTAATAGCCCATCTGTGTCTCAGGCTAGAGAACTTGCTTCTCCTTACTCTGGAGATCTTCAGTGTATTTCTTGTCATTATTGTTTATCCTTTTCTTCTCAAAGCCTATTCTCATTTCTATATTTATCAGGAGTATACTCAGAATTTTGATGTAGCTGCAGAGGTTAGAATAAAGGCAATTTTAGCATTTAGTATACCTATAGTGGTTTTTTCAAAAGACTCATGGAGTATAACATCCTATAGAGAGATAAACTGTATTCCCCAAATAATGTGTAATTCAAGACAGTGTATGATTACATTTTTATTATGGTCAAAGAATAAAAGGGATTATAGTACTTGGAGAAAGCTCTTTGAAGGAGGTGAAATATGAGTTGATCCTGGCAGAGCTGATGGTGGGGAGATGAACACAAATAGAATAAAATGTAAGTAAGGTGGATTCACATTGGGGTTACAAAATGGTACTCTGTTTCAGAGCTATTGATACCTGTGGATGAGTACGCGCCCCAGGCCACTCTTCTTTGCTTCAAATAAATGTAATGCGTGTGAGTGACTTGGAGATTCCTAATATATGTAGCCTTAGTGGACACTTAATTGTTTAGTCTGAGTTCAGTTCTTCTTCTTGGAATAGCAACTCACTTCCTCTGAACTGATGACCATATGTAGTTGATTAAGGATAGGACCCTAGCCTTAGTTTAACAAATGAATAATCTATCAAAGATTTCCTTTCTCGAAACAGGGGAAATCACGAGGCCAGATCCTCCCTAAGATCTGTGAGATGTAAAATGTGAATGTTGTCGTTGACTATGTGTACAGTCACGAGTAGAAAGTTACTGTCAGGCAGGAGAAAAAGGTGAGGTTGATAGCAGAGAAAAATGAGGGTATGAGCAGGAAGAAAAAGGGAGGAGGAGGGGGGTGTGAAGGGGTTTTGGGGAGATCATTTTGAGAGTCCTGATGATTCTGTTATTTATAAGCTACAAATATGATCTTGCTTTGGTTTACTATTTTAGAGCTTGCAAGTTAAAAATATGAACTTACTCTTAAGGACCCTTTCAATTTTATGATTTCCCTCTCTTTCTGAAAAATCCCATTCATATATTTGTTATTGTTCAGAATATCCTGGGGTACTCACCATGAAGTTAGACCACTGGGACAGAGGTTTGCAAGCCTCACAAACTGAGTTTGTGATTACTTTGCTTCTCTGATATCCTCTTCAATCATACATACAGAACAAATTTTTTTTTTCAAAATGAGTATGGAGGGTCGCAATGAATTATGAGTGAAACCTCTATGCCACGAGCCAGATTTAGTTGCCTTTAGTGTTACAATTTGAATTCTCCAAGCATGAAAATGTACCTTGGTTCCTGAGCCATGAATACTCTTGACAGTTATACTAAGTTAGGACATCAAATAATGCTCCTAGACAAATTGAAACTTGGTATGTACACAGTATGTTGCAGCATCAAATGAAGTCATAATGTAAACAGAATGCTCACGGCAGGAATAGTCATTCCTGAGCAGGTTTGGTCATGCCCCAAGGCCTCTACAAACAGAGGAAGCTTTCTCCAAGGTTTGGAAAAAGGCCAGGACATTATATTTTGTGAGTTAGGGAAGAACCCTACTGGAGTAAATTCTAAAGCATAAATTATCAAGCAATTTGTAAATATTTTCATAAAGATGAGTACAACTGAGCTTGTCAGCTCAGGGATGGAAAAAATCATCTTATCAATACAGAAGACCCCTGGCTGGCTAGCTGAATATGGAAATAAGGGAATGACCTTACTAAGAACTCAGACATGTTTTTTTCTTTTTAGTAACAAATTTAAAGATAAAGAAAGCAGTCTCAGTGGGAGGTCAGCAGTTTATGATTTATGAAATCAAATAACCAATCAATATTTATGTGAGGAGCAGATGGAGAATATGGTCCAAGACACAATTCTTGCCTTCTATTGAACATAATTTAT